>CAEFZP010001670.1:5000-14367 GCA_903064625.1 Mallotus villosus
GAGGGAGGGAGGGAGGGTGAGGGAGGGAGGGAGCAAAGGGCTAAAAGAGGTTGGGACAGAGATAGATATTGCTGGTAATATATTGTATATTCTAATATACCTAGTCTTTAGGGGTAGGTCTTTAGAGTTGTGGCACCTCAGTGGGCAGGGCCAAGGGGATTAGAACTGTAGACTCGGTTCTGATACAAGCAGTGAGTTCACTACATAGCAGTGTTATGACTACTGTTGAACAAAGGCAATGTCGCTGCCAAGGCACTGGTTTAGAATCAGTTTATTCTTCTTTCGGTAGTCTTAAACTGAATAATTCAGTGTATCAAACTGGTCCTAGATCTGTGTGAAGGGTTAAGCTCTTTCATTGGTCATATACTTGTACACTGGCCATCCTTGATGAATGAATAACAGTCAACACAATGGACTAACTATGAAGTAATTCAGCTGAAGTACTTATCTACTTAGCTGTGGGGATGAAAGATTGTTTAAAGGCATTGTGTGGATCTTGGGAGGTCTGGAAAAGCCCTTTTCCTTGTTGAGGCTTAGTAAGGTACGATGGTTAATACTGTACGATTACTGGATAGTAAGTCACTGAAGGATCCTTCACTTACTTCTCTCTCTGATCTCTATGTAACATGTTTACAGCAATCACTGCTCTTTTTTACAGTTCAAAACACTAATAATAATGTTATGATTTGTGTTCTTTTCTTTTTACTTTTTGTAAAATTGTATTGTATATGTCGGTTACCCTAGTAGGTATTTTGCAGGTGAGTCTAAAGTATAAATGCACTGCATCTCTGCATGAGATTGAATCAGCAATAAGAATCATCTCTTTGAACTGGGCATTGATTTTGAATAACAAACTAGACTTCTTTTTGTCTTGCCGTTTGTAAATTCAAGCAACTAAAATGAAGTGTTTTCACGAAAATAAAAAGCATTGATCTTGTATTGAAGCTGTTGGACTTTAACTTTATACTGTTACTGTGCGTGTTGGATGATGGTGTCTACTTACCGTGCCCGACCAATTTAAGCGTCACAATTGCCGGAAATAGACTCTAGATGGCGCAACATGCAAACACAACTGCCAAGTCCAGGCCAAGACTGACTCATTCGAGTTTCATAAATAAACTACACTTATTGACATAATATCTAATTCTATGTCTCACACTGCATATTATTAAGAATATGTGTAGTTTTGAGGTAGTGTTATTATCCATATTTTCGTATTTGATCAAGCCGTGTGGTTTATAATAAATAAAAAAATTGCACCTGAGCAAAAAGTTTCAAGACATTTAACCGTCGTAAAATGTTTACTCTGACAAAGCCTCCATACAGTTTTACGCGTTAGTTCTATAATTCTTCAAAGAAAATTGAATTGGGTAATTGCAGATAATTTGGTCTGTTCCTTTTGGTATTTCCCTACGTAAAATATGATTTAGGAAAAATATGAAATCAAGAACCTGACATAGTTTACGAGCTGAAATGATATTTCACTTTTTGGTTATTTTGACCTAACCTCAAGAATTTCGCTTTTAATTGTGTTTTAATGTTTTATATATAAAAACGAAATCGTTTGTGTCTTATTTCGATAATGACAAACATGTTAACGTTTACTATTATTTTATTCACATGACTTATTCACATTAATTAATGAAGTAGGCCTATTTAATGAGGCTATCCTCAAAGTCAAATGGTTTTATTCAACAAACATAAACTTGATTGATCAAAACCTTTAGTCTTTATTGGACTCAAAAACCAACAGATACATGCTCAGTTAAATTAAAACGCAATAATCAAACAGACCTCCTTAAACCCTTAAATATGAATTCAAAGTGCGACTTACAGACCTCAAAATACAAGTCCAACTCATAGGTAATAAAAATAGTCATAATTTGAGTTTTGTTCTCCATCGAATGGTTGATGATGCAAATTTAAACCGAAGAAAGCAACACGCTAAGTCCTTAACATTTAGCCTACTTTGACGTCATGGCAGTTTGCTTTGTGAAATTACACATCCATAAATTGATCGAGAGGTATAAAGTGTAAAATGCAGTTATGATGAAATATTACAAATAAAACCAATGATGGTGAGGTATAAGGAGACAACTTTCATCCACAAACAAAGTTCAAGAATAAAGTGCCACATCCGTTTTTGAATAATATCCAAGAAACCCCGTATCGACTGTAAACATGTAAATATTTTCAGATGCCTACTGAAACGCAAACAACGACATAAAACAAATTGATCTTGATAGAATGACCCATAAACTAGGGCCCAGACCGTGTGATAGTTTGTTTTAGGACAGGTGATTGGGAGCAGTTGGTTTTACGCCTCTCGCTTTAGAATAAACGTTTTCAGGTGCAGACGCTCCGTGATTTTTAACCGTTTAGTCCATCAAGTTGTGTCCGTTCACTGATTGGACCGTCTCCGGCGCGTGCAACAGATCGGGAGACTGGCTCGGGCTCCCTGAGACGCTGCAATGCTCGCTGTCTGTGTCGCTGCTCCTCTTACCGGTACCCGGTTCTCCCGGTGTCCCTTCCTCTGACCCGTCCGCGGTGTGTGTCCTCACATGCTTGTTCAGGTGATCAGAGCGCATGAAGCGCTTATTGCAGACCGTACAAGCAAACCGCTTCTCTCCTGTATGCGTGCGTAGGTGCCGTTGGAGCTCATCTGAGCGCGTGAAGCGTTTCCCACAGAAGAGCCAGTTACAGACGAACGGACGTTCTCCCGGTGTGCCAGCGCAAGTGTGCCTTCAGGTGTGACGTCTTACCGTACACTTTTCCACAGCCCGGTATGTGACAACTATGCAAGCCTCTTCGCCTTGGACTCGTGCCCCCAGGTCCCAATCTCTCAGCCTCCTGGCAGTTTGGGCAATCACACGTGGCTCTGCCGGTATAACGCCGGGATGATGACCGGGGAGAGCTCGATAGAGAGACTGCGGGCACTCCGCTGAGCACCGATGCACCGGGGCAGGAGTCTGTATAGGAGGCAGAGAGCGCCGGTCTGAAGCTGTCCAGGAGATGCTGGGACGCGGGTAACAGGTGCTGGGAGGGCCCGGGACTGAAGGCGGGGTGGCTGTGAGGCAAAGGTGCGTAGTCGGAATAGCTACCAAGTGGAGAGGACAGTCCGTTTGGACTCTGTGTATCCACCCAACCGGTACCCATGTCCCACCAAGATGACGTACCGCTGGTAACATTATTAACCTCAGACACTGGCTTGAACCAAGACTCGTAAGGGTGCGCATGGACTCCCATCCTTGGATACATCCCCGTCAAACCGTCAACTGCTGTAGGGAGCTTGGAGAGAAACATTGGACGTTGCGTGTGTGTATGCTCGGTGGGACTATCTGATGCGGTCTGGTAAAGTGTGTAGTCATTCCCAAACGGAGAACTACACGAATTAGCGGTGGTTAAAGAGAACGCGCTGGAGACGGTAGTTCCGTTAGATGAGTCTGCCAATCCGGTGAAGTTACTCCTGGATGTCCCACCGGAGACTCCGAGGGAGAGATTGTTGATCCCCAGGCTGGTGCTGCCCTGTGCGGATCTCCTCCATGGGTGAAAGCCCTTCCCGAGTCCAGAGTCGGATAGAGCAGGAGGGGATAGATGGCTTGGGTCGCCGATTTTGCTGCAGGTTGCCGCCAGCATGGCCAGGGGGGTGCAGCCTAAACGCGGTTCTTCCTGCGGAGACACACAAACAGATATATCACACACCAATTGCGTATGTCCCGTGCGTAACGGACTCCAGAAATACTCTGAGTTCGTTTTCGATCTATTGTTGACTGTGGATAAAACGGCAATGTCAAGAATAATCGATAGGCTATAGAATGCTAAATTTTGCAGAGAAAAAAATCTTTAAAAATGTCTTATTGTGACCAGGTAATTATAAAAAGCTATTGTCAAGTGTCCAATTCCTCTCATTAACACATGCAGATGCCGATAGCTTTTTAGCTCATATTTTATTCATTTGCCGTTGTCAACGTACGTCAAATTGACTTCACGAGAAAAGTGACAATCGTTAAGAATTCGATCAGACACAAACTCACCCCGAGTAGTGAAGCAGCCATAGCGAAGGTCCTCCACTGTGGAGGGTGCTGTGTGTAAAACTGAAGGGTGCTCGTTTGTCAGACTCCTCTGTAGTTGTAGCTCCGCCGACGCTTTGAAGTGCCACTGGCTAGGCCAGATTGAACCAATCAGAGACAAGCCTTCTCAGGAATGACACATTCTAACGTGAGGTCATGATTGAACTGCGCTACTGGCACATCCCACGGTTTAACATCAGTGGAAATCCTCGAACTACTGTCCTGTGTAAAGAAACGTTATCTCCGTTGGTCACAGCAATGGATGATTGACGGATGTGTATAGTCTGACTCTGCGGTGCCTGGTCCCGGCCCGGGACAGGGCGTATTCGGTCAGCCCTGGGGAGGGAGAGGGAGGGCAAGAAGGAGGGCAAGAAGGAGGGGATGGACATAATTTTCGCCTCCCACTGTTTGATTTCATTCTGGCGGATTTGAATTAAAATGTTCCTCCATTTCACTCTACATGTGGTTTTTGTTGAATTGTGCCCTAATCTACAATATAGGCCTCTATGTGTTGGTCCATAGCATGGATGATCTATTTATATTATCCATTTAAATAAAACTGAATCTTTATTCTGTTTTTTACTCTTCTTCTTTCCCCCCTTTCTTTCCCATATCTGTTCTTCTTTTTTCTAACGTGTTGGCAATTTATTTTACCATATTGTAGTGCGTATTGGGCCTTTAAACTAGACTGTTGGATTTTTCTATTTAGCAAAAGCAGTGGGACTCAACCAAAGATATGTCATGTAGATAGGTATATGAAACACTGAGAACCTTGGTAGCATTTTCTTCCGGCCATACTCTGCTCAGTACTGCGCATGAGACCGCAGCATGTGGAGCGCATGCGAGTAGGCTATTTAATTTGAATTTCAAATTTAATAAAACAGCGAGATATAATCACGCGGGATTCTATTTGTTTGATTCTAACACATTTCAGTCTCCCTCGTGCGGACACTCGCGGCCACTTAGTGTAATTACGGGACGAAGTGGGAGAGTTGATTAAAAAGGTGATATTCTTCATCCATCCACAAGCTTTACTGGACCAAGTGATGGATGATACGCGAAATGAATCTCGGTGTTTCTGCTTGAGGGATAATTGATCTAAATTTGAGTCCTGACAATATATTTACAACCCAACCTCTGCAACTACACGACAAAACTAAGGTTCCGAAGCACAACAATATATTCCTATATATTGTTTCCCTCCGTACATTCCTTCGGACGGTTATCCCGTCGAGTAGCCTTAAGTGGCTCTCAAGGTCGTCCGGTTGTCCTAAGGGCCCTCAGGGCATCTCATGCGCACAGGTGCAGTTCACAGTAAACTTGCGCGGCTCTGTTCCGTTTAACCTGACCAATGCTTACGAGCACCGTGAACAGATGTCCCCCTTTAGAAGCATTCTGTTCCCACAGTGTGTGTGTGTGTGTATGTGTGTGTGTGTGTGTGTGTGTGTGTGTGTGTGTGTGTGTGTGTGTGTTATGGCCCTTAATGAAACCCTGTCTGAAGCCAAACCTGTTCCTTTGGTGGATATAATGACCGCATTATCACGCGCCACCGAACGTCAACAAAACACGCAATAGAGTGCTTTCCAGTGATTCCGCGCGAATAGAAAGAGAAAGAGAGCCACATAAAGAGACGATAATTCGGCGGGGAAAGGGTGTGTGTGGAGGATTTTATTTCTCATTGGTGTTTTTTCTTCTCTTCTTTGTTGTCAGAGTGGTTGGTAATCCATCAGGCCGTGAGCAGTTCTTCAGGGCAGTTGTAAAAAATAAACTCTATAGCAGGGGTTGGGCAGTTGCCCGCTGGGGCAATTAGCTAGGAATCACAGACACAATTGCACGACACACGGGAACTATATTCTCTATCTTCCCTGAAAGGAAACGAATCAACATTTTACGTGAAAAAGTTTCAACGGGACATAATCGTGGAACCACTGCCCGCGGTTCAAGTGAATTGTTGTTCTTGAAGAAGGAAACATGTCCTTTATTCAACTAACATGACTGCCACTTATGATTTGCCTCGAGCTCCCATGGCTTCCTGTAATTACTCTCGAGGGAGGGCATGTCTGTTGTCAGCCAGCACGAGGTGATGGACACGTGTGTGGCGATGTCGTTCCAGCCAGCTCTAACCTACCTGCTGCTTTCAGTATACGAACCATAATAAGACACTTTATATAGACCACCTTTAAAACATAATTAATAATCGTCTAAATATATATATTTTTAAACAGCAGTTATATTCTCTCTCTCCCCCCCCCCCCTCCTCTCTCTCTCTCTCTCTCCCCTCTCCTCCCCCCCCCCCTCTCTCTCTTCTCTCATCTCCTCTCCTCTCCCCCCCCCCTCAACCCCCCCCCCCCTCTCTCTCCTCTCTCTCATCCCCCTCCCCCCCTCTCTCTCTCTCTCCATCATCTCTAATCATCCGCGCTTAGAGGCAGAAATCCCTCTGCTCCCTCTCGGGTCCCCTCTCCCCGCCCCCAAGCGCCAATCTCCCCCTCCCTCAATCTGACTCAGGCTTCAAACTCAATCGCTCACCATAACCGAGAAACGAACTTCCACTCAACCATCGCCATCTCAATCAACTCAATACTCACTCTCTGGCTCAGAACCCGAGTCTGCTCCCCGTACCCCCCCTCGCTCTCAAATTCAAAACTCAAATCCCTCTCTCATCTCACCTAGCCTCTCCTCAATCATCATCTTCTACCTCAACCCCTCCCCCTCCACCCCCCCGGACACCCACCTCCTCACTCTCTCCTCTCATCATCTCTCAACAACTACTCTCCCCCCCGCCTCTCTCTCTTCTGTCCCTGCTCTCATCGTCGCTCACTCACTCTCTCGTCCTCGCCCTCCTCATCTCTCTCCCCCCCCCTCCTCTCTCTCTCTCTCTCTCAGGTAGCAGGTCCGGGCTCTTCAGTCCTTATTCTTCCATCCCATATGGAGATGTGTGGCATTACCCCATGCAGAAGAACTGAGAGGGGTCACAAGTGGCAACTCTCATCAAGCCTCGTCAGTGTGAAGAATCCCAGGGAATAGTAATACAACTGTTCATCTCCCTCATTCCCCATTCATGTATACAGCCCAGTGTTTACGTACGGCCTAGAAACAGACTCCCAACATGCATTTAGGGCCACGCACAGTCAGACAGACCGACAGACAGACATACAACTACAGGCAGGCAGGCAGGCAGGCAGACAGACAGACAAAGGCAGACAGGCAACATGACAGGCAGGCATGCAGGCATGGCCGGCAGCAGGCAGACAGACCGACAGACAGGCAGGCAGACAGGCAGACAGGCAGACAAGGCAAGCCTGCCGGCATACATGCAGACACATACAACAGACCGACAGACACGACCGACAGACAGACAGACAGGTCAAGATACAGACCGGCAGGCATACCGACCAGACATACAGACAGACAAACAGAACGACAACAGACAGACAAAAGACAGACAGCAGACAGCAACAGACATACAGACAGACAGACAGACAGAGAGACAACAGACGAACGCCATACAGACCAGTCATGCAGGCATACAGACAGACAGACAGACAGACAGACAGACAGACTAGGCAGGCAGGCATGCCAGGCATGGAGACAGACAGACAGACAGACACAGACCAGACAGACATACATACATACCTACAGACGACAGGCATGCAGACAGACGACAGACAGACAGGCAGGCAGGTCAGGTCAGAGAGGCGAGGGTGCTCTGGCCTCTCCTGTAATCACAGCCCTCTGTGCTGTCTTGTCTCTGTTGTAATTGACAGCCAAGTGTGGCGTGCTAGCCTTAGCTGAGGTGAAATTAATGTCCGATTTATCAGAACGCACACCAGAACACCCACACCACACAACACAGACCCACGCACACACACACACCACACACACCAGACCCAGCTCCACACACCCACACCCCCACAGACAACGCACACACACACACAGGTGGGAGCCGTGATGGATGTCAAGGAAGCTTCATTAAGAACATACATCCCAGAAGGTCGTTTACCTGTCACACATCGCTGCCCTCCCTCGCCTCTGACTGAGGAGACAGATGACAAGAGAGAATGAAAGCAGGGCAAAGAGAGAGGATGATTAAAGTTCAAGAGGACTGAAAGACTACCGACAGAACAGACAGACAGAACAGGCAGACAGACGACATGCAGACATGCAGACAGGCAGACATGCAGGCATGCAGGCGGCAGGCAGGCAGGCAGGCAGTCAGGCAGGCAGGCAGGCAGGCGAACGACAGACGACTCACTTACTCACTGACTCACTGAGAGAGCATGATAGACTGATATTGGGAATCTGAATTTAAAAAAATAACATCTCCTCTCCTCTGCGCCGTCAGATGGGTTTGCCGTGTCTCGCTGTTTTTGTTTACACACACATCCACCCACACACACACCACCCACACACACCCATACAACACCCCCCGCACACACACCCACCCCCCCCCCCACACACACAAATACACCCACACACATCACCACACAGCACACACATCACCACCCACCCATACACCCACACACCACACCACACCAACACCACCCACACACAAACCCATACACCACGTTCATCCTTATAACGTCTTCCATCACTGATCTGTTGTGTAATTTTGATGTATTTGTTGTCTGGATCAGACTTGTTTCTAGATATCTAATGAGATGCATCTGATTTGATGGGTTTATTATTATGTCACATTGGAAGTCTCTATTCAAAAATCATGAAATGCCGTATACAAACCTTATGTTATGGTGGCTATTGTGAGTGACCATCCGAGTATGACTGTTGAGGTACGTGTGTGTGTGTTGTGGTGTGTGTGTGCGTGTTGATTAAGATCAATGTGCATCTCGCCTGCCGTTGATTTACTAGGGTCTTAAAAATTTGATTGACACTTTCCCGTGGAAACTCCCTCGTACTACTCCTCCCCTGGCCAACTACAAGCTGTGTATCTAACATCCTGGGATACTTGGCTCTTGGCTCCGTCCTCCAGTTACTTTCCCCCCCTGCCTCCTAAGATCCTTGTTCTCATTTCTGCAGGGACACATGATTCTCTAATGAGTCTAAAAGAAGATGTCAATTTATCTGTTATCTGATGTGGTGTCGCTTTCCAGTCTATTCAGTAGCAATGACCCAGACCCCTCTCTCCCTCTCTCTCCTCTGCCCTCCTCTGAATTAAGCGTGTGTCCTGATTGCTGTAGCAGAGTGGAAAAGAAAAGTGAAAGGGGTGGTTAGGCACGGCACCGCTAACATCTCATCACCCCAAGGCTTTTCAATCATCAATTACTCTCACTCTCCTCTCT
>CAEFZP010001671.1:0-5000 GCA_903064625.1 Mallotus villosus
AAAGCAAGCCTAACTCAAAGGGCTCCACTCTTACCTCTGTCTGAACTCAAAACTCTCACCTCGACTTGCCCTCCGACCCCTGCTACCTGGCACTCCCATTGAGGCTCCACAGAAAGGGGGAAAGAAAGGAGGAGGAGGGGGGGGGACTTAATCCTCTCAGACATCACTGAGTGGGGAGTAGGGAGGGTGGAAGACAGGGAGGAAAAGAGGGAGAGAGAGGGGAGGAGGAAGGGTGGAAGGGGGATTAAGGAGAGAGGGTGTCTGGTCGTGTATGTATCGGTCGAGACACAAGAAATGCAAATGGTCTCCTCTCCCTACATCTTCACCTTCTCTCCTTGTCTACCTTCCCCTCACCGTAGCCTCCCTCCTTCTCCTCCTTCATGGGGGGGGGGTGGGGGTGTAGGAGGCATTGTGCTCCCCACTTTGCCTCAGGGATATCCTCCTTCGAACAGAGAGGAAATACCAGATTAAAGAAAACCGAGAGACTATCGCTGTCTCTCTCTCTCTCTCTTTCTCTCTCTCTCTCTCTCTCTCTCTCTCTCTCTCTCACTGTCTCTCCTACTATGTTTTGTCCTGGCGTTGGCAGCCTGTGACTGTGAGCCAGCAACCGTGACTGTAAGGAGATCTGGGCACGGATAGATTTCAGGAGTGTGTGTGTGTGTGTGTGTGTGAGAGAGAGAGAGAACTGTACCGATGTCTGGTAAGGAGGCTCCATCTGCCTGACAGCAGATCTTAGAGGGACTGAGAAGCCGAAGGCCAGCATTCGTTTCATTCTCTTACTGTCTTTTACGCCCTGTTGTCCACTAGCGACACTTAGCTTAGCTCGATTAGCCAAGATTAGCTCCGAGTTCTTGTGACGGACTAAGCAGTGCAAGGCTGTCAATGATTGATAACATTGAATGAGCTTCATCTTACATTTATATTACATTTAGTCATTTAGCAGACGCTCTTATCCAGAGCCACTTACAGTGAGTAGAGGGACATTCTCCCGAGGCAAGTAGGGTAAAGTTGCCTTGCCCAATTTTTCACGGCCAGGAATCGAACCAGCAACCTTCAGATTACTAGCCCGATTCCCTAACCGCTCAGCCACCTGACTCCCTGGTAGGCCTGATCAGACTAACCAAACCACACCTCATCTGTCTCTCGTGTTTCTTGTATTTTCTTCTCTCTACTTTCAACCATAAGCCTTTTGTCTCTTCTCTCCGTTTCTTTCCTCTACCCGTCTCATGTCTCCTCTCCAGTGTCCAGTGACTATCCGCTCTAGTAGCAGCTACACGCTGATAAAACAACATCAAGCGCCGTCAGCCGCCAGAAGGGAGGCCCCTCTGATCTCGCTGTGCCCCCTGAAGTGCATAACGCCTGGCCAACTCTGAACTCATCTCAAGTGTGGAGGATAGTAGCGATTGAGTAAAGAGAGGGTGTGTGTGTTTGTGTGTGTGTGTGTGTGTGTGTGTTTGTGACGGCCCTTTTTCCTCTCTTACTCTTGATGTCACATTGCAGAAACACATGAAAGAAGCTTTCATGCGTTTATGCAAGTTTTATCAAGGCTCGTCCTCCCTGCTCCCCACCCAGAGTGTGTGTGTGAGTGTGTGTGTGAGTGTGTGTGTGTGTGTGTGTGTGTGTGTGTGTGGTGTGTGTGTGTGTGTGTGTGTGTGTGTGTGTGTGTGTGTGTGGTGTGTGTGTGTTGTGTGTGTGAGGGCGCAGGCTAGATACATAGATAATAATAATAGGACCTTCTCAATATTTTATAGGCTGTGCTGATGGCTGTGCTGATGGCTGAGCCATGAGGGGACTTCAGGCTCTCAGCCGCCGAGAGAGAGAGGGAGAGGGGGCGAGGGGGAGAGGGGTGAGAGGGAGAGAGGGAGAGAGAGACAGTGTCTAGAGGAGGGAAAGAGAGAGAGAGAGAGTGAGAGAGAGAGAGAGAGAGAGAGAGGGAGGGAGAGATACAGAAAGAGACACATCGAGAGACAGAGGGAGAGAGAGAGAAATAAATAGAGTTTGGAGAGTGTAAAGTCAAGAGCTGCACACAATTCTAAGTCTACAACAGTAATGCATCACAAACTAAATGTACTCTATTCTCATATTTGATTCATTAGTTTATTTGATTGGCAATATAATATACACTGTCTTATAAACCTGCTTTATAGCCTACTTTTGTGTGGTGATATCCAGCTGTAGTTTCCTGGTTAATGTTTAGCTTGATTGTGTAGATCAGTTATTAGCTCTTGTCCAAGTTCAAGAGTTTTTACTTTCGACGAAAGCAAAACTGCCACAGCAAATCTAGAATTTTAGTTTGAATTCTTGTCCAACAATATGACAACATAAAGACATCTGGATAAAAAGGAGAAAGATAGAGAGAGAGTCATTTTTAAAAACAGTGGGGGAGCGCGGGGGGGAGAGATGGTATGAGATTGTGGAGGGAAAGAAGAAGTAGAAAGGGGAGAAAGAAAGAAAAAGAAAAATGAACCAAGAAAAGGGAAAAGAAAGAGAAAAGGAAAGAGAAAGAAAGAAGAGAAAGAGGGGAAAGAGGTGAGAAAGAACGAAAAAGAAAAGAAAGGAAAAAGAGGAAAGAACCGAAGAAAAGAGGGAGGGGGGAGTTTGTGTGCTCGGGCTACGGTAGACGATAGAGAGGCGCCGAACCGGGCGCGCGATCAGCATAGAGCTTATAAACGCGTCGCTCGAACTTCACGTTCGGACGCAGAGGACCTCGGCCGCGCTGTGTGCGACGGGTAGCAGAGGGGGCCAGCAGCGGGGGTATGAGTAAGCCCAGCGAGCCCGACGGCGTGCTCGCCCTAACCGAGCCAGGTGCACGGCCAGGGGGCCGCGAGCCGCTTCGACGGACGGCGATATGCTAGCGATGACGGCGCGCGGCCCTAGCTGCGAGTTTCCGGCCGATACCAGGACGCAGAGATACAGCACCGCGAGAAGCCCATAACGTGGGAGTGGGCACGCGATGTATCAGCGGAAGGGTGAAGGCAGAACCGCGACTGTCATAGGGAGCTCACCTTGGGTGAGAGCGACCGATCCAACCAACGCTTCGTTCAAAAAGTAGGGCAGGCCAGATATGAACATAGAGTCGAGAATCCCGCGACAAGGTTGAACATAGTTATGCCAAGGGAACACACCTAAGAGGAGAGATCCAAGGTTTGGGGTAGGTAGAACAGCAAGGCGAAGGCACGTTAGGACAGTATGACACCTCCGAGCGACTTTGCTAGCCGTGGCGGACGACTACCGCCACAAAATCGCAAAGAGACAAGAGAACCCCCGCGCCGACAGTCGCGGCGCCGATCCGACGAGCGACGACCTCGGAACGGTTGTGAGAAGAGAGACCGAAAGAATACAAAGAAACAGCCACCCCGGCACCAGGGCGAATGACACCTACGACAAAGAGCAAAAGGAGGGGCAAGCGCGAAGAAACGACCCGAATGAAGCCTCACAAGCCGTGAGGGACCGAGATCTACGGGTACGAACGCACAACAAAAAGATAGCAAAACAGTTAGTGAAACGACTAGCGACGCAAACCCAGGATCCAGAGTAAAAGACTCACCTGAGAGAGAGACAGAAAAACCAGCACGTAGAGGTAAAAGCATCCCTCGCACTAAAGACGTGAAGGAGAAAGCAGCAAAGGAGAGATGGAAACAAGATCAGATAAAGCAAATTGAGACGAAGTCGACGGAGTTCCGGTAGTGCCTAAAGAAAGAAAGGTAAACCATTGCGGCAGCCACATGAAAGAGTAGTGAAGAAGAGCCGAACCCCTACGAGGACGAATGGAAGGAATAAGCGGGGATACAACGGAGCAAAGGAACAAGGCAGGAGAAGAGAGAGACAATATAGAAAATCGTATCGAGAAATAGATGTGCAGTCCAGAAAAATCGAGCACTAATAAAGGAATCATCAGAAGGAACGATCAGGCAGAAAGAGGCAACATACCGCAGAACGAAGCTACCTGGAGTAATGGTAGATAAGAGTCTGTAAATGAAAGACAACCCGAAAAGGGTATTTTTTTAGAAAGGAGCAGAACACAAACAGAAACACGTGTTAACCCGCGCCAGGAAGAGACACCGGAAGCATGCTCCAATACAGAGGCAAGCCCACGATAAAGCACGAAGAGAGGGACGACGCACCACAAAGAAGAGAAAGAAGAACAGCCATGAGACACGCGAACATCAAAGGAACCACGCGCAACCACCACCCTCAGCCTCAGACGGACTGTGTCCACGACTTCACGCACCCGACCCAGGAACAAATGACCACGAGGAGGAGAGAAACGCAGAGAGGAGGTGAGAGACGAGCGCGAGAGAGAGCCAGAGAGGAGCCAGAAAAACGACGCCAGCACGGAGAGGAGAGAGACGAGAGAGAGAGATAGAACCACCTAGAGAGAGGACAGAGAGAGAGGGGAGAGTTGAACGACGTTCTGCCCCTGAGAGAGAGAGCGAGGGAGAGAGTAGAGAGAGGGGAGAGAGGGAGGGACAGAGGGACAACAGATGGGAGAGAGAGAGAGAGGAGAGGAGGACGAGAGGGAGAGGGAGAGAGAGGAGAGGAGAGACGAGGCGAGTGGAGAGGGAAGATGCGAAAAAAAGCAGGTTTGAGAGGATGGAGGAGTCCCTCCAGATGGGGAGGAAGGAGAGTTCAGGCAAGCCCCCTGGCCTCGTCAGGCCTACTGGCCTGCCTGGGCTTAGGGGAAAAAAGGTTGGGGAGGGTGGACGAGAAGGGGGGAGAGTGGAGAGGGGGGGGGCGGGGGTGGTGGCCCCCCCACAGGGGATGTAAAAAATGTAGGCGGGAAAATAGGAGGAGCGAGGGAACGGGGGGGGAAGGGGGTGGGAGGAGGGGTGGAAGGGGCCGGGAGAGCGGAGAAGAGGCAAGAACAGGCAGAAGAGGGAAAAAAGAGAGACAAAAACAACGACCGACCGACTGCGCGAGAACGAGCGGAGAGAGCAAGAAGAGAGAGAGAGCAAGAGAGAGCGAGCGACAGAGAGAGAGAGAGAGAAGCGGAGAGATGA
>CAEFZP010001671.1:7500-24178 GCA_903064625.1 Mallotus villosus
TGTACCTGAGAGTGACACTGCTTCCTGTTTGGTGTACCTGAGAGTGACACTGCTTCCTGTTTGGTGTACCTGAGAGTGACACTGCTTCCTGCTTGGTGTACCTGAGAGTGACACTGCTTCCTGTTTGGTGTACCTGAGAGTGACACTGCTTCCTGCTTGGTGTACCTGAGAGTGACACTGCTTCCTGTTTGGTGTACCTGAGAGTGACACTGCTTCCTGTTTGGTGTACCTGAGAGTGACACTGCTTCCTGCTTGGTGTACCTGAGAGTGACACTGCTTCTGCTTGGTGTACCTGAGAGTGACACTGCTTCCTGTTTGGTGTACCTGAGAGTGACACTACTTCCTGCTTGGTGTACCTGAGAGTGACACTACTTCCTGTTTGGTGTACCTGAGAGTGACACTGCTTCCTGTTTGGTGTACCTGAGAGTGACACTGCTTCCTGCTTGGTGTACCTGAGAGTGACACTGCTTCCTGTTTGGTGTACCTGAGAGTGACACTGCTTCCTGTTTGGTGTACCTGAGAGTGACACTACTTCCTGTTTGGTGTACCAGGGTGTACTTGTGAGTACCAGGGCTGTTCTGACCTACTTCAGCAGATAGAGGCAGCCATGAGCAGAAGCAAGGCCTTCTGTGATTGGTCAGATCGTCGTCCCACTCAGAACAGGAAAGGCTCCGCCCCCCCCTCCGGGGGGGGGGAGGGTTCTGGTAACCAGGGCGACGCGGCGACCTTCGCAGGGTTCCATCAGCAGAGTTGTGTTGACAGTCCTCTGACCCTGTAGCGAGGCCAGTTAGCCTCCACAATAACAGCCCAAACAATCAGCTAGAGTGGCTCATCAAGATGCAGCTAGGTCACCACGGCCAACAACATCTTTTATTAAAGGTTATTTCTTAGAAGGGACTCATTGATGTATTATTGTTTTGTACATTTACTGTTTTTTATCTAGGTGATCTTGCAGGAACCTTGTACCACATACAGCTGTACTGTATATCCCTCTGCTGCTAGTAGCCAGCTCTCTGACATTCAAATATTTTTCACAGAGAATTTTCTTTTCCGTTGTTTTTTCCAACTGAAAACAACTAAAGAGAGCTGAACCAGATTGAGACTCTCTTTCCCTTTTTCCATCTCTCTCTCTCTTTCTCTTTCTCTCTCAGTATTGAGTGGTATTCTCTGGGGAGAGAGGCACTAAACTTGATCAAACCGGTCTATTTGTCTTCAGGTTCCCCAGAGCACAGCCACTTCCTCCAACATCGCTGCCTTCTACATCTTTTCACTTTTCTTCTCTGACTCTCACCCTTTTACTCTCCCTTATTTCCTCTCTCTCTCTCTGTCTCTCTCTCTCTCTCTCTGTGTCTCTCTCTGTCTGTCTGTCTCTCTCTGTCTCTCTCTGTCTCTCTCTCTGTCTCTCTCTCTCTCTCTCTGTCTCTCTGTGTCTCTGTGTATCTCTTTCTCTCTGTCTCTCTCTGTCTGTCTGTCTCTCTCTGTCTCTCTGTCTGTCTGTCTCTCTCTCTCTGTCTCTCTCCGTCTCTCTCTCTCTCTCTCTCTCTCTCTGCCTGTCTCTGTCTCTCTCTCTCCTTTTCCTCCAGACTCCACTGGGTCTGCTAGATCTCTACAATGAGGGGGAGGAATAAATGAAAGCAGGGGGAGGAGAGGGTTAGAGTGGACCGGGGCGAGCAAGAGAGAAGGGGGGGGAGGAGAAAAGAGAAAGAGTTGGAGAGAGAAAGAAGGAAAGAAAAGAGAGAGAGAGAGAGAGAGAGAGAAGGAAATGGCACATTTTGCTAACACACAGCACATTCCTGGGTCTTGACTGGTTGCTGTTGCCTGTGTGTGCTGTGTTGTGCTGTGCAGTAGCCTGGCTGCTACAGGCCTGTGGGATTATACGCTGGCTAGGGTGCTGTGTACAACCACAGGTAGAAGAACCCTCTAAAAGCCCACATTCAACCCATTTCAGGTCAGAAAGAACCACTGAACAAACATTTAACCTGGAACCAACACAGCGTTCTATGGCTCCAAAATCAATTTTCCGAGAAAGAAAGAAGTTCCATATACCACGTTTAATGAAGTGGGTTCTGTTCAAATCTGACGCTACATACTTCAAATACCTCCAGAAGGTCCGATCAGAACCTCTGTTATATCATCTCTCTCTTCACTGGAGGCGGGCGTGTATCCGAGGTTGCTGTGCAGGTGTGGGGGAAGAGAAGGGGGGGAGGGAGGGAGGAGGGAGGGAAGGGAGGGAGAGAGGAGGGGGAGAGGAGGGGGGAGAGGAGGGGGGGAGAGGAGAGGGAGAGGAGGGGGGGGAGAGGAGGAGAGGAGGGGGAGGGAGAGGAGGGGGGAGGAAGAGGAGGGGGAAGGGAGAGGAGGGGGAGGGAGAGGAGAGGAAAGGAGGGGGAAGGGAGAGGAGGAGGGGGGAGGGAGAGGAGGAGAGAAGTGAAAGATCTTGCTGAAGAAGAGGCAGGCTTGTAGGCGTGCTGGCAGCTTGTGTCTGTCTTTTTTCCTCCCATCCATCTTTCACTCATCCTCCTTGTCTCTGGGGGTCAGACTCTTGGTGGTGCAAACACACACACACACGTACACACACACGTACACACGTACACACACACACACACACAGACACGTACACACACACACACACACACGTACACACACACACACACACACAGGAAGACGCACTGGAAGCTCTGGAACATATACCACCCACACAAATAAAAAAATTCCCTGAATCAAGTACCCTCACACAAAACACACACAAATTCACATTAGCATCCTCATATACAAACACATTCACACTGCTCAGTCACTCAAACACCCCCCCCATCCTCCACACACACACACACACACACACACACACACACAAACAAATACACTCACTGCTTTCAACACCCATTTACCATACTCAGCAGGATCACACACAAACACTCGCACAACCCCCCCAGCCCCCACACACACAGTCCTTTCAGAAACACATTTCTGCATGCTTGCTATATTTCCTGTACCATGCTCTGCTGCCTTCCCCCTCCACACATGCGTCTACCGTAGTGAGAGAACTCTTCTGGACGCACAACACTGTAGCACAGCGATATAACCTCTCTCTCCTCCCACACACACACCGGCCCATAGGCCTAGGCACACACACACACACACACACACACACACACAGAGCTCACACTGTGAGGAGCGGATAGTGTTGGCTCATAGCTTGGGTCTGCCATACGGCAGCTACCTCCCCCATCGCTCTGGGCTCCTGCACTGTCACCCTCGCTGAGGGGGGGGGCTGGGGGAGGGAGGGAGGGGGGAGGGAGGGGGGAGAGTTGGAAAAATGCGGTACGCAGAGAGGACGTTGGAGAAGTATATGAAAGACCGAAAAGAGAGACAGAGCAGGGAGAGAGAGTAAAAAGAGAAATGGAGATAAGACAGAGAAGGTTATGGGGAGAGAGCAGCACTTCAAGGTGTGCTCTCCAATCCCGTTCCTGACAGCTTCTCACAACTGATAAAAGCTTTAGTTTAACTAAATACAATACACTGACTATCCTATACAATTCCTGACAATATCATATGTTGCTTTTCCAAACCTGGGATCTATACAGCGTTGTTTTCCAGGCTTTTAGGTCTGACAAAGAGACCCAAGTGTCTCACAGCCTATACCTGCAGAGCGCAGGATCCTATTGGCCTATACCTGCCGAGGGGTGATCCTATTGGCCTATACCTGCCGAGGGGTGATCCTATTGGCCTATACCTGCCGAGCAGTGATCCTATTGGCCTATACCTGCCGAGCAGTGATCCTATTGTCCACAAAGTCGTCTGGTTCATGTCAGGTAACAGAACCTTGGAGTCTATCTGGACCATCACAACAGGGGTTAGGTTTCATAAAAGGTGGCATCTCACAGACCCTTTCAACTGTGAAAGGAGACTAAACATCCAATCCCAGACTTGCCTTCTCTTCAGGATGGTCCTGTTGTCCTGTAGATGCCCCTTTCACATGCAGGGCTTGTGTGTGTGTGTGTGTGTGTGTGTGTGTGTGTGTCTCTACCTGCCCCTCTTCCAACATGCTGTCCTGTCACCTTTTACAATAGAGCACAATAGAGGGAACTGGTGCTATGAAGATGAAGAGAGAGTAGAGAGGGGGGGAGGAGAGAGAGGGGGGAGGAGAGAGGGGGGAGGAGAGGAGAGGAGAGAGGAGGGAGGAGAGAGAGGAGAGAGAGGGGGAGGAGAGGGAGGGAGGAGAGAGGGGGGAGGAGAGAGGGGGAAGGAGGAGAGAGGGGGGAGGAGAGAGGAGGGAGGAGAGAGGAGGGAGGAGAGAGAGAGAGGGGGAGGAGAGGGAGGGGAGTAGAGAGAGGGGGGAGGAGGAGAGAGGGGGGAGGAGAGGGGGAAGGAGAGTGAGGAGGAGGAGGAGAGAGAGGGGGAAGTAGAAGAGAGAGGGACGGAGGAGAGAGAGGAGAGGAGGAGAGGGGAGGAGAGAGATGGGAGGAGGAGGAGGGGGGGAGGAGAGGGAGGAGGGAGGAGAGAGAGGGGGGAGAGAGAGTGAGGGGAGGAGAGAGAGGGGGGGGAGAGGAGGAGAGAGGGGGGAGGAGAGAGGGGGACACACAAGAGAGTGAGATGGACAGAGGAGAGAGAAGGGGGGGGAAGGTGGAGAGTTGGGTGGAGGAGGAGAGAAGGGCGCAGAGAATCAACTGCCAAACTGAGCCAACGGGAACCTGCAGACATGCACAGCTCATCCGTCCTCCTTTTGTACTTGTGTGTGTGTGTTACTGTGTGTGTGTTCCTGTGTGTGCATGTGTACGTGTGTATAAAAGCGAGTGAGGGTGTTTTGACAGCTTGGGGCCATAGAGGAGCAGCAAAGCAGCAGAAGGCTCTGTGTGTGTGTGTGTGTGGTGTGTGTGTGGGGGGGCGGGGGGTCCTGACAGCTTGGCCGTCCCAGCCTGCCCCTGGGCCCCCGCCAGGTCACATGACACCAGTCAAACCCTGTCACCATGTCCCAGAGGAAGGCAGGCCCTGACCAACACACACACACGTACACACACATGTACACCCACACAAACACAAACAATGCTTTAGATAAACAAAGGGGGGCCTGGAACCTGGGACCAACATACAGCAGCCCTGAGGCCCAGGGCTGGACCCAGTGTAGCGCCCCCTTCACCCCAGGGCTGGACCCAGTGTAGCGCCCCCTTTACCCCAGGGCTGGACCCAGTGTAGCGCCCCCTTCACCCCAGGGCTGGGGTACAACATGCTCCCCAGCAAAGCACACACTACAAAGGCTGATGTCGTGTTGTGTGTGTGTGTGTGTGTGGTGTGTGTGTGTGTCAGGAGCCAGGCGTCCCCAGAGACTACGCTGGGGTCCTGTCATGTCTGCTGTGTGAAAGAGCGTGTGGATCAATAGCAGACTATCGATAGGAGGTGACGTGAGGGCTCCTGGGACATGCTGGCTATACACCTGACCCTGACAGGCACACACACACACACACACACATTGTCTTCATCTCTACAACTCTTCCTCCATGCATCCGTCTATCTCTCTCTCTCTCCATCGTTCTCTGACCCTTATTTGAACTTAGCCAATTCTAATGTCGTTGTTTACGACTGAAACAGTTTTTCCCCCAAACGTGGGTAATATCACCTTACTTACCCTGGACCTTCTCAGCATAAACGGAACCTCTCAATGCTGGCAGGTTAGACTGGAGACAGATCTCCTCTACTGGATATGTGTGTGTGTGTGTTTTGTGTGCATGTGCTTTTGTCTGTGTCAGTGTGTGTGTGTGTGTACATTTCTGTCCTCCCCTCCTGGACAGGATTTTAGCACCGCATGCTGACTTTTAGCAGCCCAAAGTCAAACAGTGACTCACAAATTCCTCTTTGCTTTTTTCCAGGGATCTGTGGTAGACATTAGGGAGAGGCACCTTTCCTCTCCACCACTCCACCACTCCACCTCTCCCTGCTCTGGCTAACCCAGACCGCCCAGCAGTAAGTGACTCTGCTATCCCTATCTCATTCCTTTAACGGTACTCTGAGCTAGACAGCCAAAGACAGCACTGTGAGTTTCGCAGACAGACAAACAGACACAGCACTGTAAGCTAGACAGACAGACACACACACAGCACTGTAAGATAGGCAGACACACACACACACAGCACTGTAAGCTAGGCAGACAGACACACACACACAGACACAGCACTTTAAGCTAGGCAGACAGACACACACACACACACACAGACACAGCACTGTAAGCTAGGCAGACAGACACCCACACAGACACAGCCCTGTAAGTTAGGCAGACAGACACACAGCACTGTAAGCTAGGCAGACAGACACACACACAGCACTGTAAGCTAAGCAGACACACACACAGACACAGCACTGTAAGCTAGGCAGACAGACACACACACAGACACAGCACTGTAAGCTAGGCAGACAGACACACACACAGACACAGCACTGTAAGCTAAGCAGACAGACACACAGCTCTGTAAGCTAGGAAGGCACACAGCTCAATGCACACAGCAAGTTTTTTTTTCTATCTGTGAACACGTGCCTGAGCTTAAGGTGGTGAAACTTAGACTGTCTGTTTTCAACCCACCTGGCTGAGGTGATCTGTGGGATGTCGCAGCCTGGTTCATCTGGAGACATCAGGAGGGAGGTGAGGGGAAGCTTTGATTGGTCAGCTGGGAATGAACATGTCTAGAACCTTCTCTGAAAGTCTCTCCTAACAACCCCATCACATCGGTGTTGGGTCTGAACCTGCACTCCCCACAGCACAACTATCACCTGCAGGATGTCTGTGAGTGTGGCACACACTCGCACACACACACACTCACTCACACACACCACTCACACACACACACACACACCTCGTTGCTTCTGATCTGGCTCAGACCCATGGCAAATGTTTTTAACTCTGAGAGTGGATAAAAGTGCCTGGCAGTCTCCTCTCTCTCTCCCCCTCTCTCTCTCTCTCTCTCACACACACACACACACCCACACACAACAGGCCTCAGAGACATTGACGCCGTCTCCCCCGTACGTGTCTGCCCCCCGCCCCCCCACACTGGTGTAGATGAACAGAGCTAGCACCTTGATGCTAATGTCCCTTCTGCCTTTGTTGGACAGTGGCTTCCCCTAGCGCTGGCTGTAAAAGGGCGCTTCAAAGTAACGTTCAGAATCACCTTAACCAGGAAGTGTGACAGGCTCGGACACACAGCAACATCAGGCTCAGCTCAGTAACCAGCTTTTCTGGAATAAAGTTTTAGTTTTTATGCTTCTACCTGTAGTTAAAGTGTTTCATCAAGCACCTGAAAGGATTCTAGACCTTTCAAAATGCAGGTATTAAGATATAGACCAAACAGAACTAATGAAATCTACAACCACACAGGATTCTAAAAATACTAAAAATGTATTATATAACAAGAACAAAATACATTCGAAAATAATGTTAAGACCATCTTTAAATCGCCTTCTCAAACATAGACTCTGTTTGTCTATAAAGGCTTCAATCTCTCATTTAAGAGATACTGAGAGAGACTAGTTATTGCAGCGTTATTGCACAAGACTAGAGCCTACAACAGCAAGTCGTGAGTTCTCCCTGGTCAAGACTCCCGCTCCCCTCTCGCTTCCCTCCGCCCCACTGGACAGAGAGAGAGGGAGGGAGAAGGAGGAAGAAGAATAATGGCCAAATGCTTTGAATGATGGTGAGGAATGCTTAAAGAGTGTCTACGAGGGGCGGGACGGGGGCCCGGCCGGCCGGCGGCTGACTTGAGTTGAGGGGGAGGCGAGAGAGGGAGATGTCCCGCGGGACAAGCCTATCCTACAGGTCTGGTATGCGTGACTGAGCAGAGGGGTGAAATATCCAAATCTGCCTTCCTAACTCCAGGAAACAATGGCTAACGCCGGTAGCGGTCCCGGTCTCATTTAAGCACTCAATATTGATGTCCAAAGCAAGAACTAAATTAACCGAATCATGTTTCAAGCTTCATACAGATAAGGACTATAAATGAACCTAAATGTCCGTTTAAAAAACCCGAAATGCTTTGCGTTTATGACGGTCAGCATTTATCCGTCAGGACTGATTATTTTGTCTTTACAAATAGGTCCTAATCAGTAGACTACTGCACGCTACACTGATAATTACAGACTATAACGAGTAAATCAAGGGAAGCATCCATTTTGAATCTACTCGTAAATAATGTAACAAGCCAGCATCTCACTATACACAACACCTTAACATTTTTGTCGCCGTCTCCTGAGAAAGAACATCATATCTTCATCTATTCTGTTGTTGGTCCTAATAGCCAAATCTCTGTCGCATTCCAGCGATTTCGCATGCCCCATCACGCTAGTAGCTGTGAGCATCGATTCCCTCAGAACATATCCTAATACTGGATCAAAATAATGAAGTAGACCTCCTGAGAAATAATACAATAACTTTACAAAAGCAGCCAATTCTTCTTGTTTATTATATAAATATCAACTTTAATGTTTTATCGTAAGAATATAAAACAATTTAATTTGGGATTCTGTTTTTTTACAAACACATATACAGTACATTTAAGCACAGTAGCTTTTCAGCAGGACTCCAAACATGTAGCAGGACGATACATTAGGGTATATGTAGGCCTGAAACGCATTTGCTTAAACCCGAGACAGTAAGAGATGTTTTGTCTCTAAGCTTGTATTTAAATGGATGTTGCCTATTATATTTCCCAATCTGTTATCTTCACTATGGGTTGTGTGCGACGTGGTAAAACCATAATATCGAGGACATGGAGGAGTTACAGAAATATAAGAAACGCCTGATTGAAAAAAGGGCATTTCTCTTATAGAAATCACTTCAATTTGAAGTACAACGCTCTGAATAACAGCCATTATTTAAACAATATCTGCCAACATAAGCATAGATACATCAGCAGAGAGGACCTCTTGTTATACGAGGCTTCAAGGCCTTTAAGTTGGGCTCAAAAGTAAACAAAACAAAATAAAAGCTTTTTGACACAAACCAGTATTTAATCCGTATTTGCATAAACTCGCTCGTATTGTTCTATCTGGGCAATACTTTAGAAGGTCTCCCTCCTCTTTCTCCCCATCATTGTGAAGCGTTTCGGTGGAAATTAACAAAGGTAGTTAGAATCCATTCTCTTTGCCTTTCTCAGGCGCAAGAGGCGATGGGGGAGGGGACTGGTCCTTTAGGCACAAATTCTCTCCGTTTCTCTTCTTTCTTTATAAGAATACATAATTCATAAAACATCTAGGAGGTAGCCAAAGGTTTTAGGCGCGACAGTTCGGTAGGAAAAAGTTTTAATAGTGCGGCTCCGTTAGTTTTAATTGATGCTTACGTTGGGCGGGCTATTGCGTTAATGAAAATGCATGTAAGTTAATCTTGTTTAACCTTAAATGTGAACCACAAGACGCCGTTTTGGGAATTGAGTTAGACATTTAGAATATCCTATTACGAGATTGAGCAAACAGAAAAAAAATATTTTGAATAAGGGACCATTTCCCCGCCCACTCGTCTCCTCTCCTCCCTCCCTCCCTCTGTCCCTCGCAACTAGACCCTCACAAAGTTTCACCTCACTTTCTCACTCTCGGTCATCTGCCAGAGTCCCAGGTTTAAAACTTTAAGGCAGGGCAGCTGAGTTATCCTTTCCAGGCCCCTCTTTGTGATTTTAGTACATCCATACAAATCGATACCGGTCAGTTGAGTCAAGTGGTCCGCTATGAGCTCCAGTCCTTTGTCTGTAATGCGCACGCACTGCCCAATGTTCAGAGTTCTCAGCTCGTGCATCTGTCGCACCATCCTATTGATGCCATCGTCACTGATGTGGCACGAGCAGAGGGACAGGGACTTGAGCTGGTACAGGCCCTGGGCAATGTACGCCAGACTCTGGTCTCCTATCTTGTCACAGAAAGACACGTCCAGTCCCGACAGCCTTAGCGTGCCCATGGCTAGGTGCATAATGCCTGTGTCACTTATGTTGTCACACGAGCGCAGGTTCAAACTCCACAGGCTGGTCATGTGCGAGAGATGGATCATACCAGCGTCCGAGATCCCGCCGCAGAAACTCAAGTTGAGAACTTTGAGCTTGGCCAAGCCTTTGGAGATGTGCTTTAGCGACAGGTCCGTCAGTTTCTGGCAGTCCTGCAGAGTGAGATATTCCAGGTTAAGGCACCCCTCCGCGGCGCTCCGGGTCATCCCGGCCAGGTGGCCGATGCCCACGTCTGAGACGTGTCTGCAGCTCCGGAGGTTGAGGCTCTTGAGCCGGTGTAGCCCCCACGCTATAAGCAGCAGGCCGGTGTTGGTGATGTTACTGCAGCCACCCAGCTCCAGAACCTCCAGGTTCTTCAGGTACTGAGCGATCCGGCCCAAACTAGAGTCTGTGATCTGCTTACACAGGCTGAGATTCAAAACCCTCAGCGAGGGAATCTCCTGGACAAACGCATGCCCTAGTCCGTTATCCGTTAAGTTGTAGCAGCCGCTTAGGTTCAGGCTCTCAATGTTTGGCATTCCCTGGATCACATAACTGAGGCTGCGCCGTAGGCTGAGGATCTGAACACGCCGGATCCCCCTGGCCTGTAGGCTGGGGAAGAGAGAGGGATTGGCCCGCCGCAGATGCAGTTTCGCTTCCACCCCCCTCCATACCGACTTGTGGTAAGACGCGTCCCTCCAAGCCGCGCACACTTGGGCCACTCTCCCTTTGTCCCTCACATCCAAGTAACTGAAAATCATGGCTAAAATTTCAGGGAAGAGGCACGATATGTGCGTCTCCATTTTACACTAGGCATACAAAAGCCCACCGACGTCTTGTCCTCGGTAAAGTAACGTCCCTTTATCCGGAAGGAACGCGGTTTTTAAGACCTTTCCCGTTACTCTTTTCACATTTAACTGTGCAAATCGATCAACTCCACAGCCCACGTGATCCCTCTGGTTGCGCAGTAGGATTCACATGCAAAAAGCCAAAAAAGCTGGTTCCACTACAAACCCTTACCAAAAGGGGGAACGCGCCGAACATTCAGACGACGGTGCCTATTTCGCCTTTAGATAACCGTCTCTGCGCTCGCCCCGAGGATCTAAACGGTCGTACATTTTCGAAAACGACCTTTAAACTATCATAAACACACGCAGGGGTTAGGATTCCAGTCTTGTTCTCTCGTCCTTTCCACCCCGTTATCAGAGAAAGGAACCGGGGTTTCGGTTCGTCTTTGCGCTCTGCTCGCACACATTGCCAAGCCGAGGGGCTGCCTGCTGCCTTTGTCTGATCTTTTCAAACTGACTTGGCAGGGGTCGCAAGCACTGTGAGGCTATGGGGGAGGACACACACATTGACACACAATAAAACGGACTTTTTGTAGTGGATGAATAGATAACAGTGTATAATATTTCGCTGGAAGTTCTAGGAAAACCAAATACAGTACATCCTGCTATATTAAAACACAGTTAAGCGGCGTTACTGTAGCTGGTTTCAACTCCCCCTCCCTGCATTAATGGTACTGCCCAACCCAGCTGGAACAGTAAGAATAGTTCCCCTGGAAACCAACTTCTTACAATTCAGTTCACTTTAGTCTTAACCCTTTATCCGTCGCTTAGTGTTGCTATTACATAGTTTCCGTTTCATTTAAATGAATAAAAAAAGGTCATTATAATAGAAAACGGTGGCAGCATACGTCATATAGCATTTGATATTTTATAGAATATTCTATTCCCCTCTTTGCTTAGCAAACTGCTACGGGTTGTTTCTTCACTAGCCACTCTCACTAAGAAATATAGACTACTTGTATCATATCTGCGTTTATATAAAGTTAGACACCACTTATACATAATTTATAACACATTCGGTATGTTGTTTGTGAATAGATAGTGACTCCATCAAATAATGAAATGTCTGTAGCCTACACAATATAACAAGTTCCTCTAGCTATGTGTGGCAGTGGTAGATAATACATTTGACGTTAATAGTCTAATATTAAATGTAACTTTCAAATCAAGCAGAATTGGTTACATCTTTCAATTCACCACACATCAACAAGACACTGGTCTCAACACCTGCATACAGAAAAGCAGAGCATTACAAAGAACAAGACAATTTGCTGCTCTGATACAGTCCCACAGAATATCAAAGAGCTCTGCAAACAAAGGGAAACGGTACATGGCTTATTCTCTTTTCTTTTAGGATCAACTTTTAGCGTGACACACAGCAGTGGGCTCTCCCTCCTGCTGCCTGTGTGTGTGTGTGTATGTGTGTGTGTGTATGTGTGTAGTGTGTGTGTGTATGTGTGTGTGTGTGTGTATGTGTGTATGTGTGTGTGTGTGTATGTGTGTGTGTATGTGTGTATGTGTGTGTGTGTGTGTGTGTATGTGTGTGTGTGTGTGTGTGTGTATGTGTGTGTGTATGTGTGTGTATGTGTGTGTGCGTTAGCTAATATGACAGCAGAGCTACACTAAAGCCAGTGGAGTGTGTCAGAGTGGTGAAGAGAGAGAGAGCGGAAAGAGAGAGGCACCAACACACCCATGTTTACAGGGGAAAATGCAAGCAGGCACCACTGACAGCACCTATCCTCCCTCTCTCCATGTCTACCCCTTCTTCCCCTTCATTCCACCCCCCCCCCTCTGTCTCTCTCTCCCTCTATGTCTCTCCCCCCCTCTTCATCTCAACGCCCTCCCTTTTATCAGACAGATCCAGAAAATATGGATTTCTAAGTTTTGAGCACCTCTCCCACCTCACCAGGTTACACTGTAGTTTAGCACACTAGTGCTTTAGCCTACTTGGAGATTCTCTAGACAGGTACAACTGCCCCTGTGTGTGTGGTGTGTGTGTGTGTGTGTGTGTGTGTCGGGTGGGCTGGAAAGGCCTGCCAGCAGTGGGGTCATCAGTGTGTGGATGTTTACTGAGTTGTTCAGACACCTACGGTGTTGGGGTGAGGGAAGGGGTGAGAAGAGAGGGAGGGGCACAGAGACAGCTCTGCAGGACCCTACCTCTCCCCACATGCCTGTCTGTGTGTGTCTGTGTGAGTGTGTGTGCGAGTCTGTGTCTGTTGTGTGTGTGTGTGTGTTTGTGTGACCCTGCTCCACACTGCTGTGTGTCACTGCCTCTCTGAGCAGACCCGCTGGGCCCTCGGCAGCACTCACACTGAGGCTGGAAATAAGCACTGAGAGAGGGAGAGAGGTGGAGGGAGGGAAGTGGAGGGGGAGAGATAGAGGGGGGAGGGAGGGACAGAGAGAGAGAGGAGAGGTGGAGGGAGGGAGGGAAGTGGAGGGAGGGAAGTGGAGGGAGGGAGGAAGGGACAGAGAGAGAGAGAGGTGGAGGGAGGGGCGGAGAGAAAGAGAGGGTGGAGGAGGGAGGGGGCGGAGAGAGAGGGAGGTGGATGAGAGGGTGGCAGAGAGAGAGAGGTGGAGGGAGGAAGGGGAGAGGAGGAGGAGAGAGAGAGGGATGTGGAGGGGGGCAGAGAGGGAGAGGAGGTAGAGAGGGGTGATAGAGAGTGAGCAGGGGATATGGAGAGGTAGAGTTAGGTGGAGGGGAGAGACAGCAGGAACGCCAGGGAAATGCAGGATGAAAAGATTGAGGGGACGATAGGAGAGTGAAATGAAGGAAAGTGGGGATGAGAGCACAAGAATGATTTTGCACTCATTCAGCAGTCAAGCTTGAAAACTATCAAGTTAACAAATGCAAACAGAAACTAGACCAGAAAACGGGTGCAGGGTAAAAAAACGACTGAGAGGTAAGATAGGAAAGAACAGGTGGGATGAGAGAGAGAGAGAGAGAGAGTAGAAGAGTAAACGAAAGCAAAAAAAAGAGTGAGAGAAAGTAGAGAAAAATGGAGATAACTGGAAAGACAAGTGTTATATGCAAATTTAGAAGTGTTTTAGAAGCTTCTGGAATATTCTGTCATGTGATGCGGTGTGCTGATTCAGGCGAGGGCGTAATTGGATAATTGCGTGCCACAGAGCTGGCCTGATAACTGTGCTCGGGGCGTTGGTTTCCAAGGCGACGTGGGCGTGTGTCAACACGCCGGTGAAAGCTGACACCTCGTGAATAGATTTGACGTTACTTTGTAGTTCCTCTCTCTCTTTTTTTTTCTTCGTTTTTTTTTCTTCTTCGCCTCTTTCCTCTTCCCTTCCATTCCCTCTGGTGTTTAAGCCTGATTCCTGTCTGGTGCTTTGCCCTGATAGGGGAGAGAGAGAGAGATGCGTGTTGAGGGAGCGAGAGCGACGCAGGAGATGGAGAAAGAGGTAGTTGAATGGGAGGAGGCAGGAGGCAGGGCGGGGGAGACGTGAGCCGAGGAGGAAGGGGATGGCGGGGCAGAGAAGGCGGAGGGAGGAGAGGGGATGAGGGACTGGAGAGGGAGACGCGGGAGAGTGAGGAGGATTGAGCGGGGCGAGTGATAAGGTCCGGAGAGGGGAGGCAAGGAGGAAAGCGTAGCATAGGCGACTGGGGAGCAGGAGGCAGCGCCAGGTGGGCCGGGGACGGAGGAGTGAGGAGGAAGGAAGAGCAGGCTGAGGGAGGCGAGGTGGGACGAGAGGGAGGAGTCTGGAGGAGGAGGAGGGAGAGCGAGCGAGGAGCGGGAGGGGAGGTGGAGGGAAGAGGAGGAGCGAGGTGGACGGGGAGGAGTGAGGAGGAGGAGGGGAAAGGAAATGTGTGATGTGTGTGTGTGTGGGGCGTGACGAAACACATTGGGACATGTTACGTGTTTACGATTGTGTGTCCTCCGTATGTAGATCAAGGTATGTTTAGATATACACGGCGCTGATTAGAACAAATAATTCATATTACGGACCAGGGAGGAAAACAGCATAGGAACACAGCCTTGGACTGAATTATCTAACATGAGTTATCAAAGGAGTAACTGAATTTAATCATCAGTTCACTGATGGTTTGTAAACGTAGAGAGTGATGATGTATGAGAAGCATGGTAGTATCTCCTGTGTCCTCCTAGGATTCAGGCGGCATGGATCAGAGAGCTGTGGGAGGGCTGCACCTAGGATCAATGACCTCAGAAGCCATCTCCCCATGCCTCACCTGCCAAGGACTGGCTATGACCTGGAGGTTGAAGGATGAGCTTGTCAGAGACTGTGATACAGCACTTCTATGTCATTCTTCGCGCGCAGCAGAAGAGCAAGGAGATGTGGGAGAATGAGAGCGAACGGGTGCGTCTAAATAAGCGGCAACGAAAAAAGCACGCAAACAGACGACGATAGAAGACACGCGACAGGACAGCGGCACCGCGAGAGCGCAACGAAGAAGACGACGAAAAGCCACCTGAGCCAAGCGCCGCGCGAGGACAGCATACAGCGAAGACGACGCAGTCGAAGCCGCATACCGAGCGAGCACGCCACCCGCAAGATCTGCCGATAGCCAACAGCCCCGAGACATCTCCCTCGCAGCTCAAGCATACGCACTGCATCCTCCTCCTAACGCTCACCACCACTTTTCTTATCGGTGTGTGTGACTTTCCAGAATGCTGACGATGACTGCTACTGTGCTTCAAACGGCTGCTACCGCCAACATCTACGCGCGCTGCGCGCACACACACGACACACACACACACACACAACACACACACACACACACGCCACACACACACCACACACACACACACACACACACACGACACACACCACACACACACAACACACACACAACCACACTAGCCAACACACACCAGCGAGGAACACTCCAGTACCACACATACACCCTCAAACACTATCCTTGCTACTGTACGTAAGGAGAAGAAGTGAGAGAGTGATGGGAGAGAGGGATCAGGCAGAAGAACCAAAACAGCGCACCAGAGTAAACCAGCCTGGATTAACTCGCACTGTGGAGGGGCCATCCTCACCTGAGAAGACATAGAGAGCGGAAGAGGAAGAGAGGAGGGTAAAGGAGAAAGAACAGAATAGAAAGAAGAGAAAGGAAAGAAAGAAGAAAGAAAGAAAGGGAGAAATAGAGGGACATGACATAGAACAGTGCGTAACCTTAGCATGGCTAGACCTGGAGAGATGTTCTCGGCAAACAAGAGTGCAGAAGAAAGAAGCAGAGAGAGAGAGAGAGAGAGAGAGAGAGACGAGAGGAGAGCAGGGTGAGGGACAGAGACGGAGGGACGCGAGCACCTAGAAAGCAGCGCATGAGATGGCGAGAGCAGAGAGAGGAAGAGGGAGGAGAGAGTGAGAAAGAGAGAGAGAGTGATTGGGACTGTAAAATCAACAGCTAAACCACCCACCAGCTGTGCCCCACAGGATGCTAGACGTGAACAGCAGAGGAAGCAGCGAGAGATGCAGGGAGCGAGAGGGAGGGAAAAAGACAAGCGGAGAGAGAGAAGAGAGTGAAAGACAGGAGAGAGAGAGACGTAGACGCGAGACGGAGAGAAGAGAGGGACGACGAGAGAAGGAGGGAGAGACAGGGAGAGAGAGAATGAGAGAGAGGACGAGAGAATGAGAGAGATAGGAGAGGGAGAGAATGAGAGAGTAGAGATGCGAGAATAGAGAGAGGACAGGGGGGAGAGAGATGAGAGAGAGAATGAGAGACAGTAGGTGAGAGAGAGGAGGAGAGCTGAGAGGAGAGAATGAGAGAAGATAGGGGAGAGAGAGAATGACTTTTCTGAGAGAGAGGAATGAGAGAAGAGTACGTAGAGGAGGGAAGTGAGAGAGAGAGAATGAGAGAAGATCAGGGCGAGAGAGAGGGAGAGAGATGAATGAGAGAATGAGGAG
>CAEFZP010001672.1:0-22500 GCA_903064625.1 Mallotus villosus
TGACTTATCACCGTCTGTCTCGTGCACATCCTCTCTGCTGTGTATTAGATTTCACATAGATCTCTCTCGAGGACAGAACAGCCTGATGTTTGTTTCTGTCTCGTGCACAATTCTGCAGTGCAGCGCTGGTTTTGGTCGGTTTGAAGAATCTCTAATGAATTCAGTCTGGAATTGATTAGCTCAGACAATTACCAGTGAAGCTTTTTTCTCATGCAGGCTACTACGATCTGAGACAATGAAGGGAAAAAAACAACCAGTCTTTCTCTGATTCACTATATCCAGATAATTAGGCAGTAGCCTATGATATTTCCCATTCTATTCAAAATAACCGACAAAAGAAGCGAATGCGCTAATCAATTCAGTCGTTCATTCTAAAAACAACCCGCAGGATATCTAAACGGTCCTTGAAGTTATTGGTTTCTGATCAATACGAGGACTGATTGATAACCTGCAGTGTAGCTATACGCTTCTCATTGGCCATTCATAAAAACAGATCCTCTCGTCACACTCACAACACTATATCTGTCCCGGTTATGCGGGTGAAAACCCTATCTTGAAACACGACACCACTTTAGAAATCACGGGGTCAACAACCGCTGGGATGTCGCCAGCTAAGCATTTTGTATTCCGTTAAAAGGTTGTTCTAATCTACCGACCTCTCGCCGTTAGTTGCCGGTTGCCTTGGCGTTCGCAAGCAGTCCAGTACGAGGCGCATCATCTCTGCGGTACTGAATCTCCCATCGCCGCCTCCGGTACCCGCGCTGGATCCTTCTCTCCTCCCCGCAGACCGTGTCTGTCCCGGTGGGATTATTACAAACCGATTATAATAACTCGGTAATCCTCGGTGCGTTCTCTAAAAAACAGCCGGGACAGAGACCGTTTTGGTTGTGAATTTGTCGCGTCTCCTGAACGTGACAATTTCTCCTTGCTACTGCTCACACCTCCTACATCCCCGTAGTTTCCGTGATCACGTGAGGAGCCCGGAGTCAACCCTGGAGACCGCGAGCGCTGAGGAAGTTCAGAGCTTCTCTCGCGCACCCGTAGTCTTCAGCATCATTATTATTTTGGCGCTTTTTTTAGTTGATATTCCTAAACGGTATGAAACATATTAGCAGAGCCGCTGTGCTACATGCCATACAGGGTATAGTTCTGTTTAGAAAGCTTTTATTCCCCTCAATATCCTTGTTGACCATAGATAACGTACAGAGCTTATATTGCTCGCTGTCAGGGCGGGAAGTGGTGTGCACGTTGACTGCTCTCCCGGTGTGTGTCCAGTGAAAAAGCTCAAGTTCAGCTCGTGGTTGAAATACCGCACAGCTGGCGATGTGGTTGTCAGCCTGTTACCGGCGGCTTGCGTTTCTATAATAGAACGCGGCATCAAACACGGGGAAATGTTCTCGAGGCGCTTCGGCCACAGACATCCACGTGCATCATCATCGCCAGCTGGTATTCCACTAGGTAATAACGTCATTAAAAATGGCGCCAGATGTCAAACTCCAACAAACCACTTTATTGACGTAGTCTTCAATCTAGCACAACTATCAGCTGAGTTCATCCATTTGTAAATATCTACCAAACTAAAACAGGAAAAACATCTAAATCTATAACCCCCCTTAGAAAGGACTTTCATAGCTGTTTGGAAAAACGAAGTTCCTCTCTCCAAGATATCAGATGTTCTAGAAAGACCTTGGAGGTGTTGCTATGACACCCGGTCTTTCAACTGCTCAGTGAGATCGATGACGACCGCAGAACAGGTGTAAATATTCAGGTGAGGGAGGACTGCAGGATGACCAGTTAAGGTCAGGGGCATGACAGGGTCCAGTTGGCCTTGGTATGACCTCTGACCTTGTGCATGTTACCATATGAGACAGAATGAAGTTATATAGTGTATGGTTTCCCTCTCTCCTAGCTCTCTTTTATCCCTAGTCCCCCTTCTCTCCTCAGTCCTCCCTCTCCCCCAGTCCCCTTCTCTCCCATGTCCTCCTCTCCCCTCCCTCCCTCTCTCCTCAGTCCTCCTCTCCTCAGTCTCCCTCTCTCCTCAGTCCCCCTTCTCTCCTCAGTCCTCCTCTCTCCTCAGTCCTCCCTCTCTCCTCCCTCCCTAGTCCTCCCACATCACACTGACAGGGAGAGGAGAGATTTACATCATCATAGTGTGTATATAACTACAACAAAATCTTCCTAAATCAACTAAGCTCAATAATGATCTACGCCAGGCTTACTAAACGGAGTTACAGAATAAAAAGATTGGATCCTAATGAAGTAAAAACAACTAACATCCTGAAAATACAAAAACACTACAACAACCAACAGTGAACACATGTAGGGAGGCAGGCGCATTTAGAAAAGTTCAATAAGTTAAAAACAAAATGGCACAGATTCTCCTGTGACATGGCCACCTTGGAGATGACCTCTGATTGGCTGTCATCATCGGGACAGGTCGTCCAATGAGAAAGTCACAGTCTTGTCTACAGCTCGTCCTTCAGGTTTGAGTCTGTCTCTTCCTCCACCTCTCCAGCTCCCTCCTCCTCCTCTTGCTCCACCTCCTCCATCTCCTCCTGTTCCACCACCTGCTCCTGTTCCTCCTCTATCTCCTCCAGTTCCTCCTCCTCCTGCTCCTCCATCTCCACTTCTTGTTCCTCCACCTCCTCCTCCTCTTCTGGCTCTGCCTCCTCCTTGGCCTGGTCTCTCCTGGACACCTCCTCCAGCTCCATCCTCCTCCTCTCCGCCCCCTCCTGGGACTCCTTCATCTTCTTCTCTGGGCCCTGGACGACGACATCATCATCATCATAAAAATAAATCAATCAACCAATCAACCAATCATGGGCAGGGTGGGTGTGGGTGTTGTATCAACCAATCATGTGCAGGGTGGGTGGTGTATCAACCAATCATGTGCAGGGTGGGTGGTGTATCAACCAATCAGAGGCAGGGTGGGTGGTCTATCAACCAATCATAGGCAGTGTGGGTGGTGTATCAACCAATCATAGGCAGGGTGGGTGGTCTATCAACCAATCATAGGCAGGGTGGGTGGTCAATCAACCAATTGTAGGCAGGGTGGGTGGTCAATCAACCAATCAGAGGCAGGGTGGGTGGTGTGGTTACCTTGGTCTGCCCCAGGTCGCCTCGCCAACCTCCTCAGCCAGCGTAGGGTCGTCTGTGATCAGGAAGTTGTCCGAAGATTGTTCCGGACTTTACCTGAGACAAAACCACATATCAATTTCTGTTATTCTGTCAGATGGTTATATTACAGAGAGAGAGATGGGAAAGGAACAAGGCTGGGGTGTGTGTGTAGAGAGAGAGAGAGAGAGAGAGAGAGAGTGTAGAGTAGGAGAGACAGAGAAAGAGAGAGAAGAAAAGGAGAGAGAGTGATAGTAATAGAGAGAGAGAGAGAGAGAGAGATGGATAGTGATAGAGAGCAGGGACGAGAGAGAGAGAGAGAGAGAGGGGACATGGGCGTGGCCCTCCAGTCCAGGTGAGTCTACCTGCCAGAGGTCCAGTCCGATGACCCCAGGCTGCTGAGAGCGATAGATGTCTGGGTCAGAGCTGAACTCCGGTTGTCGATCTCAGGGTGCTCCCACTTCCCCTTGTAGGCGGGGTTATCCACCATGCGGGCTTTCCATTCGCCCTGAGGAGGCACACACAAACCAATCACAGTCCAAGACATGGTTACATTAGGTATGACTCTAACCACTAAGCTGTAACCCTCCCCAGTGCATAGGAACATGACTCTAACCACTAAGCTGTAACCCTCCCCAGTGCATAGGAACATGACTCTAACCACTAAGCTGTAACCCTCCCCTGTGCATAGGAACATGACTCTAACCACTAAGCTGTAACCCTCCCCCTGTGCATAGGAACATGACTCTAACCACTAAGCTGTAACCCTCCCCCTGTGCATAGGAACATGACTCTAACCACTAAGCTGTAACCCTCCCCAGTGCATTAGGGACATGACTCTAACCACTAAGCTGTCACCCTCCCCAGTGCATAGGGACATGACTCTAACCACTAAGCTGTAACCCTCCCCAGTGCATAGGAACATGACTCTAACCACTAAGCTGTAACCCTCTACAGTGCATAGGGAACATGACTCTAACCACTAAGCTGTCACCCTCCCCAGTGCATAGGAACATGACTCTAACCACTAAGCTGTCACCCTCCCCAGTGCATAGGAACATGACTCTAACCACTAAGCTGTCACCCTCCCCAGTGCATAGGGACATGACTCTAACCACTAAGCTGTAACCCACCCCAGTGCATAGGGGTATGACTCTAACCACTAAGCTGTAACCCTCCCCAGTGCATAGGAACATGACTCTAACCACTAAGCTCACCTTGTACTCGGGGGTTGGAGATCATAGGGGGTTCCCATTCTCCGTCCATCTCCTCGTCCCAGTCTTCTGGCTTCTTAGCATCTGGGTCCGGAACATTCTCTGGCCTGTCCCAGCCCTGGACGACAACAATCACTGTCAATTTATGAAAATACCACTTCGCATGTACAGAAATAAGATCAATAATCCTTAACTCCACCCAGGCCTGCCGCCCAACTCTTGTATGGTTGTGTTTGGGTCCTCCACACCAACTAACTCAGCACACTACCACAAACAGCCCCAACTTTAGTTTTAAACTCCACCCAGGTGTGCTGCCCACCTCTGGTTTCTGGTCGGCGGGGTCCTCCATCCTCTCTCGATCGTCCCAGTCCTGGGGCTTGGTGGCCTGGGGGTCTCTGACGCGACGAGGGGGCAGGAGCCCCCAGTCCTCCTCCAGACTGCCCCCCTCCACCCTGTGGTTGTCAATCTTCACCTCGTAGCTGTTGTCGGGCCGCAGGATCAAGGTGTACAGGTGGGTGTACTCGTCGTCCTGAGATACGAAACAAACAGCCGTTTCGGAACGTTAGGCATTTGGGTGTTTGGATTGGCGGACGGAACTACAAGCATCACAATGAAGATTCAGTGGCCAGCTGTGGAGCGGCCTCCATATTTGTAGTTCTTTATCGCAGCTATGGCGCTCTGAGCACAGAGCTACGGATTGGTGGACTCGCGTAACATATAATAATGTAGTCATTTAGTCAGTGCTTTTATCTAAAGCGGGGTCCAAGGGAGATTTGAACCGTAAGGACCTGCAGTCATATACTTCACCACTGAGCTACACTCATCCTCACCTTGCATCTGATGTCCTTGTTGATGAGGTGGTTCTTGTCCTTGTAGTTGATGATCACGTGAACCTTCTTGGTGCTAGGTCCACAGACGTCAGGACCTGGCGGGAAAACACGGCTATTATTTAGAACACGCTATTAAACTCGTTATGACTCTCTACAACAACAATATTAAGATGTCTAATGGTTGTTTATAAGTTGAATTTTGTTAGAAATTGTCTATGGTGAGTTAGTGTTTCTCTAGTTACTGTAAGATACCTTTGCCGTTGTAGAGAGCACGGTCACCTACCAAACATGATGTTGTATCGCGAGTCTCCGTGCATGTCTTTCTGGTCCAGTTCCGCAGGGAACAGCTTGACGTATCCTCCACCACAATCGATGTTCTGCTCGTGTTTGACGGTGAACTGGACCACCAGGGTCTTACCCTCGTTGGAGAAGGGCTCAAACCGGGCCGAGGTGGAATAGAAGCGGGCATCCTGGCTCGTCTGCAGGCCTTGGGAGACAGGAAAGATAGACGGTGGTACGGTTCCGTGTCAGGGTTTGTTGGAAAATAACGGACAATAAATTACATAAATAATTATTAAACAGTGTGTAATAATTTAACGCCGTCACCTAACTCAATTATACAGAAAGGCCACCGCCCGCCCTCTCTCCTCCCTACACTGTAGTGTCTAGCTTCAACTATTTAGAACGATTAATAATTATTTTCTCCGTTGTCTAACTTACCTTTATCTTTTTCTTCATCTCCGTAGAATTTTCCCGCCGTGAGGACCAATTTCCCGTAGTCTGGCCGGTGAGAGGAATCTATCCACCTGCTCGTCCAAGCATCTGACAGCGCATGAAAGAAACGGTCTAATGTTAGGGTACTGGAGCACAATGCTCCTTTTAATGACTGGTATATATAGTTAGCTAGTCAGGATTTAGAACATTAAAGGGGCATTAAGAGAGACAGAAGAAGCAATGACCTGAACAGTGTTAAACGGTCATTTAATTAGCTGGACAGCTAGTGTAGCCTAGCTACAATCACCTTGTATACCTCATGCGATACCTGGCTAGCTTTATATTTGTAGCTCGCTTTTTAAGTCATGCACACAATTATCATTAGCGTCATTCGTAGTTTTTTCCATTTCTATACGCCAACTACAAATTGTAGTGACTAAATTGCTAGGAATGAGGCGTTATCCAGCTAGCTTGTATGAGCAAGTGTCATTAAGGCACATAGTGACGATATGCTTTAGTGAATGAATGAGACTCACCGCCATCGTCGAATTGTTCTCTAAAATATACAGACGGCTCAGTGTTTACAACAACAATCGCACACAAGACGGAAAACACCACAAACTGCATGGTGCTGCGTTCTTACACTACCAAATCTGAAGTACCGAATTAAAAGATTTAGCATCTCCCGTTACTCACCGACACCCTGACACCCGCCTCCGTCATTCTCCTCCTATCACAGTCAACGAAACAAATGTCTGATTGTCATTGGTCGACCCGGTGGAAGCATACTCGCTTCTCCCTGATTTATTCATTACGTCTCTAAGTAAAATAACTCGACGTTGCGGTACGTATGCAATTCCCCTGATTAGATTAAAATTTAGCGAAGTCGATTTATATTCATGACAGTCCATTACCAACCCGAGAGCATGACATGCACTTCTGTAAAAACGGGTAGGCCAATACTGGGTATGTCCTATAGTTAACCGTTATTTAATGACAATAAATTGATGTGTCATAAGTCATGAGGCAATTACAAAAACTGCACATTTAAACACAAATCTTTGAAATTGAATCCAAAAACATTTTATTTTGATATCATGTTGGACAAAGCTGTTAAGAAGCAGAGGGCCCTCAAATGGTTTATCCAAAAACAAGGGAACTTCAAAAACCACCATCAGCACTGTCCACTGGTAGCTAAACATTCACATGAACAACCTTCTTTCTTCAGTGGCCAATCAGGACACGTCTCTTCAGTGGCCAATCAGGACACGCCTCTTCAGTGGCCAATCAGTTGACCAGCCTGGAAGGGGGAACAGGAGAGAGGAGTTTAGTTATTCATCCTTTGGAGCCTGTTTTTCTAATATCTGTGATCTCACTGGTTGACATCAGCATTCTTTATAGTCATCAATAACTCAGGGAGAGAGTTCAAGAATTGAATCATCATCTGTCAACCATCCCACTTATATTTAATTCGCCCCCTCGAATGAATTAATCTGCAGAATGTATGGTCAAGCACGATCGGGCATGAATATTTTATTTCAGCCACAAGGAGCCATTAGCAGAACTTACCCAGTGTCAAGATGGTTAAGACTCCTCGCAGTTCTTTAAGGCCTCGGAATCCACTTCATGTCGTTACCAAGGAGACAGCGGACTTCTGGGAAGAGAGATGGCAACCATGTAAACAAGGCCAACTTCAATCACATTACACACAGCAGACCATAATAGCCTCAGAATAAATGGAACGGTAGGGATATAATCATTGACAGTAATATGGCAGAATCTTTTCATCAGCGGCTATCAAATATTGGAGAGACTTAAATTAAGAAGCTTAACTCACCCTTTCATCTTAGAAGTACCAGGAGCAGTCGGCCATTTTGTCCCTGAACCTGAAGCAAAGGAAGGGCGTATATCAGCATACAGTGATGGGGCGAAACAAGATGGTGGCATGTAAAGGCTGACGGTTCAGATAGGAGCGAAAGACAATGCTTAGTTATTCGTCATGGTTTAATCTGTTGAACTATAAGGTCATCATCACCAGCCTCTGAATAGTTCAGGGTACAATCCTTGACAATACGACTGCAAATCGTGTGTTTTTAATAGGAGGATTCAAGGACAGACCCGACCAATCACAAGCATACAGGAAGTTGATCTTACCATCCAGTGGTGCTGTAGCCGTCATGACAGCAAAGCAAGGTCCTGCGTGCAGAAACTGGAATATAGAACCAAATACACGAATTAGGACGATACAAGTGAAGGCAGGGAAAGCAGGTGAGACTCAGAGCTGATTGGCTCAGATAGGAGCGAAAGACAATGCTTAGTTATTCTTCATGGTTTAATCTGCTGAACTATAAGGTCATCATTGCATCAGCGGCGGTTTCAAAGACTCCAGTAACATGGAGAGAGTAGGAGGCTGGGCTTACCGTAGCCGTGTTAGCTCTCCGAGCCGAAGCCTAGAGGTTGGGCAGAGGATCTGGTTCAAAACCCATGTCGGGGTCAACACCGAGTCTGGGTCATCTCATCTGCTCTGCTGATAGGTTTAGCTGCAAGGGAACACATATTTAATGTCAGATTACACCTGAAAGACTAAGATTGAGTTCAGTCCCTTGTAGGTCGTTTCAGTTTCATTAATTCTCTTCACATCGATTCAGAGAGATTCCCAATGATTATAAACATCATCAACGGCATTAAGCAGATGGAGTCATTTAATACTTACTGAGTAGACATCCAGTGACGTCAAGTTAGCCCGGTTGGAAAACGAGAATGACCCAAGCGAAGTGCTTTAGCCTATAAGGAAGAATATAATTTAGTGACTCACGCTAAATAAACGACGTGTGTGATACATTCCTGCTAAACCATCAGTTTGAATGTTTATCAGAAACCAGTTCTGTCCACTACTCTTATTCAAAAAATCATCATTATGGTTTATGAATCTCATAACTCAATAGAACTAGTGTGGCTTGCCAACATACCTCTGTCATTTCAGCAGGACCCATCAGCGTGTGTGAAGCTAAACCGTTCAAAGCCTGAAAGTAAATCGAAAACAGTGGTTAATAAAAGCCTTTAATATTCACCTTCGAACCTTTAGCACGGCTACGGCGATGAGATCCAGTATGGTTGGCGTTACTTCAGGTTAATTCAGATGTCCCTACCAACGCAATTAACATTCCTTACAACATCCGAGGAAGCTAGTGCTAACTGCAAGATAGCAAGAATCGGTGAGCTTCTAAACGCTTTTGATTGCTGGAAACACGTGCAGTACGAGCAATGTGCAGTACGAGTGATGCAATCAACTATCATGCGAATATCCACAATAGGCACCATCCAAAAGCTTTTGTTTAGAGCCAAAATCCACACGCGTTTCATAGCTAGCTCATAGGACTGTGCATGCCTTGATAACATGGTTAGCTTGCTTGAAGCTAGCCTAGAACCAACATGCTGCTAGCTAAGCTCTACCGTTTAAACATTCAAAATACAATTCTACAAACGTCATATGAATACCAACTGTATTTCTACGTCAATTGACGGCGAAAAGGACAAATCCACATTCCTATTAATATACTTACAGGTATGTTTGAGCAGCTATATCTTTCTCGAACTCCTCCAGGAGAATTCACCGCGTGGAAGAGACTCTACAACGCGAGACTTGAGCTCTTATACTGTAACCCCACTGCATTGTGGGAAATCACCGGACCAATTCAACATGGGTCCTCTCATTCTTCCTACACCCTATTTCCTAACTCCCTTTACTCTGAAGTAAACACTCATTGATCCAAACTCTATTATGTATCTATTAGTAGAGTATATTTACATGTTGTAGATTCCACATTGATTCCATTACTAGTCTGGTTTGTATGTTACTGTGACCATTATGTCTAAGTAAAAGTTGAAGTAAAAAAGTAATGAAAAAAAAATCTTCTCATTTCGCACAACAATTTATTTTCTAAATTTCAAAACTTTTTGTAGAAAATATTTGTCAAATATTTTAAATAAGTCTTTTACACTGAGAACACAAGGGGAACATACAGCCTGAGTAAAGTGGTTCCCAATATTAACTATTTATTAACTGTTTTATATAACTATTACTATTAGATTCTGGCCATTTGAAAAACAAATGCTGTTGATGTATGTTATTGTGATCATTATGTATAGCAAGTCTTTGCATCAACATTTCAAAACCTTTTGTAAAAAATACGTTTCAAATATTTTACATCAGTCTTTTACACTGAGAACACGGGTATGGAAGCAAATCAGCGCCATAATGTTTTGAATTTTAAAAGACATCGAATACTTAATATTGACATTTAAACAACACTGAATTCTCATCTGAATATATTTCAATGTAAAATAAAATTCAGGTTGCTCAAATTCGAGCCTAAAAAATTAATATATTATAATATATAATATATTGCCAATGTTATCAGCACTGAGATCACTGTAACCTCTGCTCTGTAGATAACAGACTGTGAAGGCCGTCAGGTGTACACACACACACACACACACACACACACACACACACACACACATACATAGACACACCTACTCACACACACACACACACACACACACACATACATAGACACACCTACTCACACACACACATACACAATCAAAACCTCAAGATTTCACACACCACACACACACACACACACACACACCACACACACACACACACACACACACACAGTCTCTTACATGTTATCTCTTTAACAACATGTTGTCTCTCTCTCACACACACACACACCACACCACACACACACCACACACACACTATCTTAAGCCCAGATATCTCTTCCTCTCCCTCACACACCACCCTCTCCTCTCCAAGAGACACGACTGAGCTCTGAGCAGACATGAGGGAGCTCGGAGACCAGACCAGGTACCTGGGGTGTCTCAGGAAGAAACAGCTGATCATGGTGTGTGTGGCCGCTGGATTACTGCTGGTCCTCTTCATCATCGTCACCGCGGTGGTCGTCACGCAGAAGAACTCAGGTACACCAGCATGCTGCTGTTACTAGTGCTCGTTTTACTATGACTGCTACTGATCTCTTTTCAGAGTACTGTTACTACTGCTGCTGCTACCACTATACTATTAATACTGCTACTGTACCAGTATACTGCTACTGTTACCAGTACTACTACTGTTCCAGTACTATTCGCCCTTTTGTCTCCAACATTCGTAAATGTTGACTTACTAAAATGAGTAATGTTATTGTCTTCATTTCATACTACGGTCTTGGGCCCAACTAGGATTGACACAACACACACCATACTGTGTTGTAAACTGTCTTTGCTGTGTCTGTCTGTGTGTGTGTGTGTCTGTGTGTGCTTTGTGTGTGTTGTGTGTGTGGTGTGTGTGTGTGTGTTGTGTCTCAGGCCCTCCTCCTCTCCCTGGGTTTTCTACTGGTGGAGACATGTTGGACTTCCTGGTTCAGACGGGTGACATCACAGAGAAAGACGCGCTATTGGCCACCTGGTATCACCGAGCCAACAACCAATCAGAGATGAACAAGGCACTGAGAAGTAACGGTTCCACTCAACCAACCAATCAGAGATCACTTAATAACCTTTTTAAATTTTGTATTTTGTATTTTTGGTATATTTATGAGAATAATTCTTTAAATATAATTATACACTATACAGCTTTTCTTTTCTTCTCTTGTTCTTCGTCTTTACATTACCCTCTCTCTCTCTTCTTCTTCTCCTCTCTCCACCCCTCTCTCTCTCTTCTTCTGCCTCTCTCCACCCCTCTCTCTCTTCTTCTTGTCTCTCTCTCTCCACCCCTCTCTCTCTTCTTCTTGTCCTCTCTCCACCCCTCTCTCTCTTCTTCTTCTCCTCTCTCCACCCCTCTCTCTCTCTTCTTCTTCTCCTCTCTCTTCTCCCCTCTCCTCCTCTCTCCTTCTTCTTCTCCTCTCTCCACCCCTCTCTCTCTCTTCTTCTTTCCTCTCTCCACCCCCTCTCTCTCTTCTTCTTGTCCTCTCTCCACCCCTCTCTCTCTTCTTCTTCTCCTCCTCCTCCTCTCCTCTCTCTCCTCTTCTTCTTCTCCTCTCTCCACTCCTCTCTCTCTCTCTCTCTCTCTCTTCTCTTTCCTCTCCCACCCCTCTCTCTCTTCTTCTTGTCCTCTCTCCATCCCTCTCTCTCTTCTTCTTCTCCTCTCTCCACCCCCTCTCTCTCTCTTCTTCTTCTCCTCTCTCCATCCCTCTCTCTTCTTCTCTCCTCTCTCTCTCTCTCTCTTCTTCTTCTTCCCTCTCTCCACCCCCTCTCTCTCTTCTTCTTCTCCTCTCTCCACCCCTCTCTCTCTCTTCTTGTCCTCTCTCCACCCCCCCTCTCTTCCTCCAGGTGACATCATGATTCTGGAGGCGGATGTGACAGTTCAAGGTCTGAACACAGCCAATGAGACGACACTACCCATCATGGCCCACCCCCCCTCACGTCTACAGCGACAACACTCTGAACCAATGGCTGGACGCCGTGCTGAAATCCAAGAAAGGTGATTGGCTAATTTCAGAATACATCCCTCCTGAGTTTACAGATAAATTAATCATGACATTTTAGAGTAAAACTTCTCCATAATGATCGATTTTGCCACTCATGACCCCCTAAACAAACCCTTCATAAATAATGAAAGAACCCCCTTTAAGAGTGGCATCCAGGGATAACTTTCCCTTTAAGATCCTTCTTGTCTCCTCCTCAGGGGTGAAGCTGGACTTTAAGAGTCTGAAGGCGGTGGGTCCGTCTCTGGAGCTGCTGAAGGAGAAGAACCGGACCTCAGGACTCAACAGGCCCATCTGGATCAACGCAGACATACTTCCTGGTCCCAACGTACCCGGGTTCTACCCTGTGGTGAACGGGTCCAGGTCAGCAGCCAATCAGGAGCCAGATCTCCCTTTCCCCTCCTGTCTTTTCTCTTCCCCCCCCTCATCTCCTTCTCACCTTCTCCTCTCACCTCCTCCTCTCACCTCCTCTTCTCCTTTCCTTCCCTTACCTCTCCTCAACTCTCTTCCCCTTACCCTCACCTCCTCCTCTCCTCCTTTCTCCTCTCCTCCCCTCGCCCATCACCTCCTCTCCTCCTTTCTCCTCTTCTCCCCTCCCCCTCACCTCCTCCTCACCTCCTCTTCTCCTTTCCTTCCCTTACCTCTCCTCACCTCTCTTCCCCTCCCCCTCACCTCCTCCTCTCCTCCTTTCTCCTCTTCTCCCCTCCCCCCTTACCTCCTCCTCTCCTCCAGCTTCCTGTCCCTGGTCCAGCAGAACTTCCCGGAGGTGACCCTGTCTCCAGGGTGGGCCGTGCTGTACGTTCCTCAGTTCCCCAACGTCACCTACACTCGAGTCATGGTGGAGAAGATGTACAGCATCGTCAGGCTAGCCCCTCAGCCAATCACCTTCCCCATCTACGTCCTCATGGCCAGGAGTGGCTGGCCTCACATCGCTTGGCTGCTCAGCCAATCTCCACGGTAACCAACTAGCCAGACAGACAGTTAGCTAGCTAACTGATTAATTGGGGCAAGTTTAGTCAGTTTTGTCTGTTCAAACTTGTCCATAGGTTGAGTCTGACCCTGAGATTGGTCCGTGGGTTCAGCCTGACCCTGTGATTGGTCGATGGGTTTAGTCTGAGTGTTGTGATTGGTCGATGGGTTTAGTCTGAGTGTTGTGATTGGTCTGCAGGTTCAGCCTGACCCTGTGGCAGGGGAACGTGAACCCCAGTGTGGAGGACCTGCTCTTCATCAGAGATAACAGCCACCCTCGCAGAGTCTACTACGACATCTACGAACCCGTGCTTTCTCAGTTCAAACAGGCGGCCAGTGAGAAAAACTTGAATTCCTCTCCTCCTCTCATCTCCTCCTCCTCTTCCTCCTCCTCCTCCTCCTCCTCTCTCTCTCCTCCTCCTCTCTGCTCTGTTCTCCTTTCCTGTCCTCTTGTCGTTGCTAATGTGTGTGTGTGTGTGTGTGTGTGTGTGTGTGTGTGTGTGGTTGTGATGTCAGATCAGAGGGGGAGGGTGCGGAGGTTCTATCCTGGAGGTGACCTGCATGACTACTTCCTGTCCGAACACAGAGATGGGCGGGACATCCTGTGGCACAACGTCAGAGACTCCGTCTCCCTGGAGTCTCTACTGGCAGGTATACCCACACGCTCACGCGCACTTCCTCCTTCCTGTGAACCGTACAACCTCACTTACTCCTTCCTGTGAACCGTACGACCTCACTTCCTCCTTCCTGTGAACCGTACGACCTCACTTCCTCTCCCTGTTCCCAAGGCGGCCGGGGTGGAATGCTGGTGATCACGGTGGCTTTCGTTCCGGAACAACCCGGCGTCCCGGTTCTGGAAGGTTCCGCTCCAGTGTTCTCCCTCTGGGCCTGTCTGGACAGGGTTCTCTCCTCCTCGGGGCTCTGGGGGTTCTACCTGCGGGTGGAGAACCGGGACGTTCTGGAAGGTTCTCTGCGTGTGCTGAGCGAGCTGTATGAAAGGAACCGTCTGTACCGCCCAGTCTGGGTCAACATGGCACTGTCACACGGCTGTTTCTCCACACAGGTGACATCACACACACAGCCACACACACAGCACACACACACAGCACACACACAGCCACATACACACACACACACACCTGACACACACAGCCACACACACAGCTACACACATCACACACACAGCCACACACACAGCCACACACACAGCACACACACCTGACACACACACAGCCCACACACACAGCCACACACACCGCACACACACATGACACAGACAGCACACACACAGCCACACACACAGCTACACACTCATTTGTTTCTAACCATCTCTCTCTCTCTCTCTCTCTCCATCTCTCTTTCAAACCCTATTTTTTCTACCCCTTTCTCCTTCTCCCTTTGTTTAACCCACTATTTCTCTCTCTCTCCTCTCTCTCTGCTTCTTCTGCAGGGCTACATCTCCGGTGAGGCCTACCTCATCACCATCAACCAGGTGTTTCCCCACGTCACCCTGGCCCCCAGCTGGCCCTCGCAGGCTCTGGAAGGGGGGTACACCACACCCCTGGTCCGTGACATGGAGGCGCTGCTGGAGGGGGCGTGGCAGGGCGTGGCTCTGCAGGTGGGGGCGGGGCCTCTTGGGAGGTCAGGGGAGGGGCTAGAGGGGCTGCAGACTAAGTATTCACTGATAGTAGAGGAGGGGGTGGAGTCAGGGAGGATTATAGAGGAAGAGAGAGAAGAACAAATTGTGAGGACTTTACGTCAGGCCAGCAGAAAGAGGCGGGTCTACTGCACTCCTGACCAATACAGGACCAGGATCTACATGGACATGGACCAATCATAAACGGCTCTGAAGTTTTATTAGATGAACTCATGATTTAACAATTAATGGATGAATGGATGATGTAGTGATGTGTCTTCATATTATGGGATATGTATTAGGTGGTTTATACTGTACATAAACAATATACTGTTTAGAAACAAATTAAATATACCAAAATGTAACCAATACCAACTTATGTTTCATTCAAAACAAATCTTTATTAAAAAAATCCCACAATTCCATAGTGTATTTTCTTTTATTCTCGCCATTCGTCTATAAAATATAAAAACGCCAGTTATACCAATACCCTTAACACACTGACCAAATCCCAATGGAAATGTGCCATAGAAACCATGACAGTACCTTTTGATTGCTCACTATCGAGTTTTGTTAATAAACATTATCCTCATCAGTTCTCAATACAAATGTAGTAGGAAGTGAGTGTGAAGAGAGGAGAGAGGAGAGAGGAGAGAGGAGAGGAGAGGAGAGAGAGGAGAGGGGAGAGGGGAGAGGGGAGAGGGAGAGGTAGAGGGATATCTCGCTTTTCAGATGCGACTTCGTCTTTCTCTTCTCTGCTCTCTCTGGCATCTTTATCTCTTGCTCGATCGCTATCGCTGTGGATTCAGCTATATGCTGTCCCTGTAGGCAGGGTTAGGAGGGTGCGTGTGCCCCAGGGCTAGGGTGGGCGGGGCTGTCTCGGTTCCTGGTCAGGTATTGGCTGCAGGAGCAGAAGGTCTGGTAGAAGGTGGAGGAGAGACCAGCGATGTCTGTAGAGATGTAGGGTAACACCTCTGGAGATACCTGGTTATAGTAACAGATCTGGAGAGAAGACAGGGAGCAGAGGAGAAACACATGAGAAATAATGAGCTAGTTTGTGTGTGTGAGAGTGTGAGAGAGTGTGTGTGAGAGAGTGTGTGAGAGAGTGTGTTTGAGAGACTGTGTTTTGTGTGTGTGAGAGTATGTGTGAGAGAGTGTGTGTGAGAGAGTGTGTGTGAGAGAGTGTGTGTGAGAGAGCGTGCGTGAGAGTGTGTGTGAGTGTGTGTGTGTGAGAGTGTGTGTGAGTACCAGGGAGCTGGAGGCTGTGAGCTCCAGGATGGTGAAGCCAGCACAGATCACCTCCCCCCGGTGACAGCCCTCTGAGGGGGGGACGGAGGGCAGGCTGACCGAGCGCAGAGCCACCGCGTACGCATCCCTGGGAGGAACACACACACACACACCAGGGTTAGGGAGGAACACACACACACACCAGGGTTAGGGAGGAACACACACACACACACACCACACACACACCAGGGTCAGAGAGGAACACACACACACACACCCACACACCAGGGTCAGAGAGGAACACACACACACACACACCAGGTTAGGGAGGAACACACACACCACACACCAGGGTTAGGGAGGAACACACACACACACACACCAGGGTTAGGGAGGAACACACACACACACACACCAGGGTCAGGGAGGAACACACACACCACACACACACACCAGGGTCAGAGAGGAACACACACACACACACCAGGGTCAGGGAGGAACACACACACACACACACACACACCAGGGTCGGGCAGGAACACACACACACACCAGGGTTAGGGAGGAACACACACACACACACACCAGGGTCAGAGAGGAACACACACACACACACACCAGGGTTAGGGAGGAACACACACACACACCCAGGGTTAGGGAGGAACACACACACACATACCCGGGTCAGGGAGGAACACACACACACACACCAGGGTTAGGGAGGAACCACACACACACACACCCGGGTCAGAGAGGAACACACACACACACACCAGGGTTAGGGAGGAACACACACACACACACACACACATACCCGGGTCAGGGAGAACACACACACACCACACACCAGGGTCAGGGAGGAACACACACACACCAGGGTCAGGGAGGAACACACACACACACACACCAGGGTCAGGGAGGAACACACACACACCAGGGTCAGGGAGGAACACACACACACACACACACACCAGGGTCAGGGAGGAACACACACACACACACCAGGGTCAGAGAGGAACACACACACACACACACCAGGGTCAGGAGGAACACACACACACACACACACACACCAGGGTCAGGCAGGAACACACACACACACCAGGGTTAGGGAGGAACACACACACACACACACCAGGGTCAGAGAGGAACACACACACACACACACCAGGGTTAGGGAGGAACACACACACACACCAGGGTTAGGGAGGAACACACACACACACACCAGGGTCAGAGAGGAACACACACACACACACACCAGGGTCAGGGAGGAACACACACACACACACACACCAGGGTTAGGGAGGAACACACACACACACACCAGGGTTAGGGAGGAACACACACACACACACACCACATACCCGGGTCAGGGAGGAACACACACACACACCAGGGTTAGGGAGGAACACACACCACACACACACCCGGTCAGAGAGGAACACACACACACACACCAGGGTTAGGGAGGAACACACACACACACACACACACATACCCGGGTCAGGGAGGAACACACACACCACACACACCAGGGTCAGGGAGGAACACACACACACCAGGGTCAGGGAGGAACACACACACACACACACCAGGGTCAGGGAGGAACACACACACACCAGGGTCAGGGAGGAACACACACACACACACACCACACCAGGGTCAGGGAGGAACACACACACACACACCCGGGTCAGAGAGGAACACACACACACACACCAGGGTTAGGGAGGAACACACACACACACACACACACATACCCGGGTCAGGGAGGAACACACACACACACACACCAGGGTCAGGGAGGAACACACACACACCAGGGTCAGGGAGGAACACACACACACACACACCAGGGTCAGGGAGGAACACACACACACCAGGGTCAGGGAGGAACACACACACACACACACCAGGGTCAGGGAGGAACACACACACCACACACCAGGGTCAGAGAGGAACACACACACACACACCAGGGTCAGGGAGGAACACACACACACACACACACACACACCAGGGTCAGGCAGAACACACACACACACCAGGGTTTAGGGAGGAACACACACACACACACCACCAGGGTCAGAGAGGAACACACACACACACACACCAGGGTTAGGGAGGAACACACACACACACCAGGTTAGGGAGGAACACACACACCACACACCAGGGTCAGAGAGGAACACACACACACACACACACCAGGGTCAGGGAGGAACACACACACACACACACACACCAGGGTTAGGGAGGAACACACACACACACACCAGGGTTAGGGAGGAACACACACACACACACACACACATACCCGGGTCAGGGAGGAACACACACACACCCAGGGTTAGGGAGAACACACACACACACACCCGGGTCAGAGAGGAACACACACACACACACCAGGTTAGGGAGGAACACACACACACACACACACACATACCCGGGTCAGGGAGGAACACACACACACACCAGGGTTAGGGAGGAACACACACACACACACCCGGGTCAGAGAGGAACACACACACACACACCAGGGTTAGGGAGGAACACACACACACACACACATACCCGGGTCAGGGAGGAACACACACACACACACACCAGGGTCAGGGAGGAACACACACACACCAGGGTCAGGGAGGAACACACACACACACACACCAGGGTCAGGGAGGAACACACACACACCAGGGTCAGGGAGGAACACACACACACACACACACCAGGGTCAGGGAGGAACACACACACACACACACCAGGGTTAGGGAGGAACACACACACACACACCAGGGTCAGGGAGGAACACACACACACACACACACACCAGGGTCAGGGAGGAACACACACACACACACACCAGGGTCAGAGAGGAACACACACACACACACCAGGGTTAGGGAGGAACACACACACACACACCAGGGTTAGGGAGGAACACACACACACACACACCAGGGTCAGGGAGGAACACACACACACACACACCAGGGTCAGGGAGAACACACCACACACACCAGGGTTAGGGAGGAACACACACACACACACACCAGGGTCAGGGAGGAACACACACACACACACACACACACCATGGTCAGGGAGGAACACACAACACACACACCAGGTTAGGGAGGAACACACACACACACACCAGGGTTAGGGAGGAACACACACACACACACACCAGGGTTAGGGAGGACACACACACACACACCAGGGTTAGGGAGGAACACACACACACACAACCAGGGTTAGGGAGGAACACACACACACACCACCAGGGTTAGGGAGGAACACACACCAGGTCAGGGAGGAATACACACACACACACACACACCAGTGTCAGGAGGGTAGACATACACACACACTAACACACACACACTCACTCTCTCTTGCACATAGGAAGACCCACTTTTCCTCCCCTCCTCTCACCCGTTCCCCCTCTCACCCCCTCCCCCTCTCACCCCTCGTTGCAGGGTGGTCTCCTTGACGCCAGCAGGATGAACTCCTGGCTCCTCCCACCACTTCCCTGATTGGCTGGGAGAGCACCGACTCTGTCCTGGCCCACCGAGGGAGTCACTACACGATACAGGAAGTCATCATCGTCCACCCGGCGAATCAGCTCACACTTCCTGTTGAGGAAACCATAGGATAGGAATGCATGCTTGTATTTGTTTTTTGAGAGCGTGTGTTTGACTGTGTGTGTGTGTGTTTGACTGTGTGTGTGTGTTTGACTGTGTGTGTGTGTTTGACTGTGTGTGTGTGTGTGTTTGACTGTGTGTGTGTGTTTGACTGTGTGTGTGTGTGTGTTTGACTGTGTGTGTGTGTGTGTTTGACTGTGTGTGTGTGTGTTTGACTGTGTGTGCGTGTGTGTGTTTGACTGTGTGTGTGTGTTTGACTGTGTGTGTGTGTGTGTTTGACTGTGTGTGTGTTGTGTTTTGACTGTGTGTGTGTGTGTTTGACTGTGTGTTGTGTTGTGTTTGACTGTGTGTGTGTGTTTGACTGTGTGTGTGACTGTGTGTGTGTGTGTGTGTGTTTGACTGTGTGTGTTTTGTCTGTGTGTGTGTGTGTTGTGTGTGTGACTGTGTGGTGTGTGTGACTGTGTGTGTGTGTGTGTTCCTACAGGTAGTTGGGGTCCCAGTTGACCCTGAGGCTGAGGTCAGACAGCAGGGTGAAGGCTCTGTCTGCTGGAACCTCCACCTGGTTCTTCCACCTTGATGCTCAGAGCTCGCTTCTGCTCCAGGGTGAACAGCTTCACCTGGGGAGCACAATACACCATCACACTAGAGTCCTGTACGACTCCACATACCTCCGTACCACTGCTTGATGTGCTGCAGGTGTTGTGGTGCATCTGGTCTCCTCAGAACCAACTACTTACCAGCCAGGATGAAAGAGGGACTTCTATAAAACCTCATCTCACAGATGTGTACCTCGGGAGAGAGGAACATAGAGAAACGTTAAAAGCAAGAAGGAAAGACAAAGAGAAAGAAAGAAGAAAGAAAGAAAGAAAGAAAAAGAAAGAAAGAAAGAAAGAAAGAAAGAAGTAAAGAAAGAAAGAAAGAAAGAAAGAAAGAAAAAAGAAGAAAGAAAGAGAGAGAGAAAGAAAGAAAGAAAGAACGAAAGAAAGAAGAAAGAAAGCAAGAGAAAGCAAGAAAGAAAGAGAAAGACAGAAGGAAAGAAAGAAGAACAGAAAGACGCACATAAACCATAATCAGCAAACGAACCGCCATCCATACACAGTATCAGCTACCTATACCTCGCTCCCTACTCCCTCTCACATCACTATCACGCCTCCCTCTACCCTCCTAACGCCCTCACTCACCTCTCCTACCCTCACCTTGTCCTTCTCAGAGCTGAGTGACCGGTGTTCCTGGCTGCCAGCACCTTCAGAGCTGAGACGTTGTTGTAGCTCAGATACACCTGCAGACAGGTAACCGCTTACTGGCTGATATCTAACATGTTCACTTCACCTCGCTTGTATTTGTTCATTTGCATTTCACACATGAATTGATTTGATTCATGCATTCTTTGATTGTTGATTCATTTGTTGATTCGATCCTTGATTCATTCTTGATTCATTTGTTGATTCGTTCCTTGAGTCGTTTGTTCCCTCCTTCCTGCGTACCTGATTGGTTAGATCCCAGGGCACGGATACGGGGACCTCGGTCTGTTTACAGGAGATGATGTACTTCCTGTTAGAGAAGGAAACACACCTGTCAGCCTCCCTCGTCACGCGGGATCACCACGGTAACGGTGAAGGTGCTGCTCACCTGTCCAGTCTAATCTTCTTCCTGGCGATGGCCTCCTGGAAACGCTTCACCCCCTGCTGGGGGGAGATGGGGATGGGGGGGGGTGAGAGGTGAGGGAAGGAGAAGGAAAGGTGAAGTGGTGGAGAGACAATAATATAGTGGTGTGTACACAAACTATAAACACGTGTACATTCACAATTTCTTTACGTTTTAACTATAACTTTCAACATCACTTCAATACTGCAGTTTGAACCGCCATTCTCCTGTCACCTGACATCACCACCTGACATCACCACTGACATCACCACCTGACATCACCACCTGACATCACCACTGACCAGTCACCTGACATCACCACCTGACATCACCACCTGACCCAGTCACCTGACATCACCACCTGACATCACCACCTGACCCAGTCACCTGACATCACCACCTGACATCACCACCTGACATCACCACCTGACCCAGTCACCTGACATCACCACCTGACATCACCACCTGACATCACCACCTGACATCACCACCTGACATCACACCTGACATCACCACCTGACATCACCACCTGACATCACCACCTGACCCAGTCACCTGACATCACCACCTGACATCACTACCTGACCCAGTCACCTGACATCACCACCTGACATCACCACCTGACATCACCACCTGACCCAGTCACCTGACATCACCACCTGACATCACCACCTGACATCACCACCTGACCCAGTCACCTGACATCACCACCTGACATCACCACCTGACATCACCACCTGACATCACCACCTGACATCACCACCTGACATCACCACCTGACATCACCACCTGACCCTGTCACCTGACATCACCACCTGACATCACCACCTGACATCACCACCTGACCCAGTCACCTGACATCACCATCACTCACCGTGGGCTCGGGTCGTATCCGTGGTAACGCGCATGGCTTGCCGTGCTGGTCCAGCACCTCGAAGGTCATGAAGGCGGAGTTAATGTGTTCTGAGAGACTCCTCCCCCTGGTAGGCCTCCGCGCACACGCCCACCTCCATG
>CAEFZP010001672.1:27500-33266 GCA_903064625.1 Mallotus villosus
TGAGTGTGAGTGTGTGTTAAAGGTTTGTTATCCTGAGCTGAACCTGACCCTCACACATGATGACTCACCTGCTGTGTGTTTGGTCTAACAAGGCGGCGCTAAGGAGATTCTCAGCGGGGTTAGGGCAGGACACAGGTTATTAAATCAGCTGAGTGAATCAAAGCGAGGTTTCCTTGTGAAGTCGCCGAAACACTTGCGTTCAAAGCGTTGGAAAACACAGTAAAAGTTATACGCTGGCCACTGTACTGTGTTCGCTCGTGTGCAGTTACAGGCACTGGCTAACTTTTAGCTGCATTTTATTTGCATTTAATATTGATCAAATACAATATTATCTAAAACACACATTTGAATTAGTAATGGCGTTCATTTGAGAAGAAAGGCAATAAAACAGCGTACCTTAAAATCGACGATGCTACTTTTTGAAGTAGTCGAGTAGCATGAGTTAGCAGAGCAGCAGGTTCCCGAACGGGGGCACGGTCTACCTTGTTATGATAGTAGAGGAACAAGCCAGAAAATCAAGCGAAGGCATGTAGCTAGTTCACTCCACGCCCAGAAATTTACGGAGGCTGTAGTCCAGTGTTGCATTCATTACATCGCCAAATTACTTTAATAGTTTATTTATTACAGCGTAGGCTTTATTAATATTAAATATACCCACACATCTCTTCCAATATACATATATCCGTTCTGTCTAATGTTGGCGGATTTAGCAGGCTAGCTATGACTTAGTTCACTAGATCGTTTATTGAACTGTTGGATAGACTAAACTAGTAACAAAGGACAATGGCACATTGCACAAGGCAGAAGGCGGATGACATATCTCGTTTATTGACACATACAGACGGGAACAACTGTAAAAAGGAAGTCCTAAACAGATAATAATAATAATGAATCTTTGTTGTTTTTGTTGCTGTGTATCTCACACAGCTCCGTGTAAATAGAGTGAGAGAAACTTCCGGAAGGTCTCGGGTTGGTAGCCACTCAGGCCAGCCGGCACCTGGATAGGAGGTGAGGGAGAGGAGGTGGAGAGGTGAGGGGAAGGAGGGAGAGGTGGAGAGGAGGTGGAGAGGTGAGAGGTGAGGGAAGGAGGAGAGAGGTGAGGGAAGGAGGGAGAGTGAGGGAAGGAGGAGAGGTGAGGGAAGGAGGGAGAGGTGAGGGAAGGAGGGAGAGGAGGTGGAGAGGTGAGGGAAGGAGGGAGGAGAGGTGGAGTAGAAACAAGTTAGATGAGGAGGAGGAGAGGACTAACAGCAGATAAACTGGAGTAACCTGTCCCACCCTCAGGCCATGTCTGCATTCTCCCCTCTGTGTCTCCTCACACTGCACCACCTTCTTGCGTATGAGTGGCCGGACCTTGGCGTAGTCGTACAGCTCCTGATCCTCCTCCACCCACACCAGGTTCTTGACTCCCTGGTCGCTCTGCAGCGACGTGGTGTTGAGCTGCAGGATCACGTACTGGATATCCTGCCGTTAGAGCCCACAGCCTAGGGACGACCACGGACTGTACAGACAATGCCTAGCTTGGGGGAGAGGGACCGAGTGGAGACGACGCGAGAGAGAGGAGGGGATGAGGACGCGAGGGTCATGGACGCGGGAGGGACGGGTGAGGGAGGAGGGAGGAGGGGACGAGGAGAGGATGGGGCGAGGGAGGAGCGGGAAGGTGGGAGGGGGGAGGGGAGGGGAGGAGGGGAGGAGGGAGGGGAGGGGAGGTGAGGAGGGGAGGAGGGAGCGAGTAGGGGGAGAGAGGCGGAGGGAGGAGAGGGGGAGGGGTAGGAGGGGGAGGGCAGGAGGGGGGAGTGTGAGGATGAGGGACAGGAGAGGGTAGGAGGCGTAGGGAGGAGAGTAGGGAGGAATGGGAGGGGAGGCTGGAGGAGAGAGAGGGGCGGTGGAGAGGAGTGGGGGAGGGGGGAGAGATGAGAGGGTGTATGAGGGAGAGAGGGGAGGGGGGAGGGAGGAGGGGAGGAGGGCGAGGGAGGAGGGAGAGGCGGGGCAGGCGAGAGGGGGGAGAGAGGAGAGGGAGGGTGCGAGTGGGGGTAGGAGAGGGGAGGGGGGAGGGCAGGCAGGGAGGAGGGGAGGTGTAGGAGGGAGGAGGGAGGAGGGAGAGGGTGTGAGTGTGAGGGTTAGGAGAGGGGCAGAGGAGGGAGGGGGAGGAGAGGAGGAGGGAGGAGGAGGAGAGGAGGGGAGAGGGAGGAGGGGAGCGGTGGGGATGAGAGGGGAGGAGAGAGGGAGGAGGGGAGAGGAGGGAGGAGGGAGGGAGTGTGTAGGAGGGGGGAGGGGAGGTTTGTTGTAGGAGAGGTGAGGAGGGGGGGAGGGGAGGTGTAGGAGAGGGAGAGGAGGGGGGAGGGAGAGTGTATGAGGGTAGGAGAGGGGAGGGGGGAGGGAGGCGGGAGGGTGTATGAGGGGGAGGAGAGGAGAGGAGGAGTTTGATAGTTTTATGTATTTATAAGTAGGCAAGTTTGACTATGCATAAAGGTTAGGCCAGGACTGTCCAATCCTGGTCGCAGGGGCCACGTCCTAAATGTTTACATGTTTCCCTGCTCCAGCACACCTGATTCAAATCATAGGTTGTTATCAAGCTCTGTGGAAGCCTGGTAATGACCATTAATTTGATCAGGTGTGCTGGATCAGGGAAACATGTAAAACATGTCGGACAGTGGCCCCTGAGGACCAGGATTGGACAGCCCTGGGTTAGGCAGTTAGTACATAAATACATAGGTAGAAATGTAGGGGCTAGGTGTCAATACGTATTGGCAGACAGTTAGGGGTATCCATAGGGTTAAAGGTTACACGCATGTTTACCCCGTGTAGAGCGCGTGGGCGCGTGCCCGGGCAGTTGCCGAAGGCGAACATGATCAGCTGGGCTCTGAGCTGATCAGCGAGGAGCTTGACTGCACTGCCGCTCATGAAAACAGGGTCTGTGGGGGTGAGGAGTAGGGGATAGTCTGCCTGAAGCTAGAGATGAGAGAGGAGGGAGAGGCGGGGAGGAGAGGGGAGAGAGGGAGAGGAGAGGGAGAGAGGAGAGAGAGGGAGAGAGAGAGGGGAGAGAGAGACGAGAAGGAGAGAGAGAGAGAGGAGAGAGAGAGAGGGGGGAGAGATGGGGGAAGAGGAGAGGGGGAGAGAGAGAGAGGGGAGAGAGAGATGGTTAGAGAGAGATGGTTTAGAACAGAAGGACAGGGTGTGGAGGGACTGATGGTCCTTCCTGAACCCCCTGGGAGGAGAGAGAGGGAGAGAAAGAGGGGGAGATATATTCCCTGTCAGGTTACAGTACTGTGTGGTTGGCCTCTGGTACAGGTGGATGACATGACAGGTCGATGGTGAGGAGAGGGGGTAGAATAGAATTAGTTTTAAGACTTAGATTGGTGGATAGTTAGATGTTAGTAGATTTAGATAGTTAGTAGAAAGTCTCCTACGCGGTGTGGTTTGTCCCACTTCATGTTCTTTTTCCGCTCTTGCCCGCCCACCATCGACTTTCCTTTTTCCTCCCCCCTTCCCATGCATATGTTCATTATGCCTTTTGACCGTCAGGATTTATTGTTGTTGTGCTCCCCTGATGAAGCACTGCCAGTCACGTCTTTTGCACTCCCCATCATGATCCTGGAACACATAAATACCCCTCACTCCCAATATATCGGACATGCTTATGGTGTCCCTGGAGGGGCAGTGAGACTCGCTAAAGTTGTTTTTGTGTACAGGTTTCTGGTTATGTCAGTACTTTATTTGGGAACTAGCGCCTGCTACCTTGGACACCGCCTATGGATGATTATCGGTGTTGTACTTAGGCCTTTGTATGCTATTGGTGTTGCTAGGCTTGCCCTGTATGAATGTTGATAGGCATGCTGTAGCTACGGTGTGCTTAGGATCACTCGCTGCTATGATAGCAGTCGTTTGCCATGACAGATGTATGAGGTGCTAGGACTGCTGTATTGTGATCCCAGTGTTTTTGCTCTAGGCATGCTGTATGATTAGTTCCCCCTTTGTGTTGTTGCTAGGACTTGATGTATGATAGTGTATAGGACTGCTTATTGCATAGGTGTTCGCCTACGTCCCATAGCATCGTTTTATGCCGCATTGGCGCCGCGCTAGGCCTTCTGTTGCTGCATACGGGTTGCTCTTCGGCCTTCTGTATGTATGTCCTGTGCGATGCCTAGGCCCCTTCGCTGTTATGCTCACGTGTTGTCTAGGCATGATGTATGTAGGTGACCTACTCCTGCGTTGTCTGCCCCCGTCCCCACGCCCAGGACGTGTATGCTAGGCTTTTGGTTCGATAGGGCCTACCTGAGGTGATGCTAGTGTTTTGATTACGCCCTTGCTGCCCTCTACTGTCTAGGTGTTGCCTATGGCCTGCTGATGCACTGGGGTTGACCTAGGTTTGTAGGGTGCTAGGTTGTTATTTGGTACCAGTCTACCCCTCTTTTCCCCTTCCCGGTACCGTATTGCTCCAGTGTAGTCCACCAGGGCCCTGTACTTTGTAAGCCCATTCGCCACCCCCCTATATTCCTTTTATGACCCCACAGAGCAGGCTTTCCGTGCACCCTTTGCCACTCCTCTACCCCCTCGGAGGCTCCCTTCCACCAGCGGTTGCCAGCAGGTTTAGGTGCCTTATTACAAGTACGACCAGGACTGCTGTCATTTGTTGTAGCGTAGCGAGATTTTGCCCGCCCCCACGAGCTTGCCAAGGTCAAAGGTCATCACTCACAGCTGCTGACTTATTTATTGTAATTGCTATGATGTGTTCAACCATAACGCGTGTTCTTTTTGGGTCCGTCTATTCCCCTGCAACCCCGACCAAATTCACCTTCTAATAAACACACAATTTTCTAATTGTCCATTATTTTATCGCTCATCTTACTGGACGACGTTGGAGAGGATAGGCCCCATTTACTCCCTCCCTGTCTAAAACCACGCCAATTAAACATCCACAAGTACTAGTCACCCTCAAAGTGTGCAATCTGCAAGACCAAACATAAGAATTAGATTCCGGTCTTCCGGGGAGGCGGTCAATTTAATGTACACACACAACTCTCTCTGCCTTCTTTTAATTACGCTTACCCCCCCAGTATAGGTGTCGACCTCTCTGTTTTGTCACTGTGTTTTTTTTGGCTGTGCTCGGCGTGGCCCACGATACAAGTTTTCTTCCGCCTTCCCCTCACGTACACATCCTCGGCCGTATTGATGACCTTGTTGAACGCATTTCAGCGCCATTAGAAACCATGGGGCTACCACTTGGGGACATGCTTGAGTACGCGTTGATACCTTTGCTCAGTGCACCGAGATGCGTGGAGAAACTCGCGTGCGGGCATAAGCACAGGAAGGCGGTCCTTGCGTAGCTAGGAGATTAGTGATGAGGCATGATGGATATTTACTGGTAAAGACGGATCAACCCTCAAAAGAACAATTATGCCTTGTTATTGCTGCTCGCAGGCTGCGCACCGTTGACTTCGGTAGATACCAGAAGCGCGCTCCCCTTTTTCCTCTGTTTTAGAGGTGCTGAGGGAAGATTACCTTGACTTCTTTTTTTTCCCCTTTTGCACCACCCTTCCGTTTCAGCCGCCCGCTCTCCCCCCCCTTTCTCTGTGTATCTTGATTTGCGCTGGTTTGTCCATCTGGCAAATGACTATGCACCTTGTGCAGGCAGCTGCATCCCTTGTTTACTCTCTTCGCGACTTGGTCAGCTCATTCTACGGCCCCCGCTGCATTTACCTCCCTTTTTCTTCCTTCGGCCCTGTACACCACAACCACACACACAGAACCAGCATTCAGACCGTGGGA
>CAEFZP010001673.1:0-43434 GCA_903064625.1 Mallotus villosus
GCAATTTCATATGCTCAAATGAAATAAAACCTTGAAAAAACCACAGAATCAAGCATTGAAGAAAACACTTCTCCGACGCCTCCTCGTGATGAACAGTTTGTGAAGAAGGTTTATGAAGGGAAGAGGAAACACAGAGACATGTGTTCGAAATGGTTTCTAACCTGGTGACACGCAGGCAATCATACTTACATCACATCATGCATGTGCTGCGTATTCTGTGGTTGTGACACACATGTGACGCACACATAGACACAGCCCACACACATACACGTACGCACACACACACACACACACACACACACACACACACACACAAAAAGGCATACACTTAAACACTCACACACAGGGGAAACTTGTCCGTTGCCATTTCTTAGGTGGTGCGGTTGTGTGGCAGGGTGTGTGTGAAGGAAGGGGCTGATTTACTGCAGAGACAGTTTGTCCCAGACACACACAGACCCATTCAACCTGGGACGGTTTTAGATACATATTTACACCAGCCCTCTGAAAGCAGCTATGTTTGACTGGATGCTTTATGCAGGAAATACACACATGTACAAACACACACACACACACTCATAAACATACACAACACACATGCCTACACGCACACACACACACACACACAAACATAGAATGCCTTTATCCAAGCCACTACTGAAGCTGTATGACAGGGCAGCCTGGGCAAGGAGGGGGGCAAGGCGGCCAGGGGGGCAGCAGAGGAGGGGAGAGGGAGGCAAAGAGGAAAGAGGGGGGCCAGGTTGCAGGGTAAGGGGTGCCAGGGGCAGCTGTGCCATGGAAAATAAGATGGGCAGCATGGGCCACAGGCATTTCCTAAGAAGCTATGACATGGTTCTCCTCTTCTGTTCTCCTCAGAACATGGTTCTGATCCTCTGTTCTCTTCAGAACATGGTTCCCCTCAGAGCATGGTTCTCTTCAGAGGTTCCCCTCAGCATGGTTCTCTTCAGAGCATGGTTCTCTCAGAACACGGTTCTCTGCGCTGCACACACATGCAAGTAAAATTAGGAGTGTACAGGGAATGGTTTGCTAAATGACTCATTAAATTGTTTAAAAACATTAAAGCCAGCTGGTTGAAACTGCATTAGAATACTGACATCTTGCTACAAAGAAGACATTGAGCCTGGCCGTTGTGTACTCCGGCCATTGTTGTGTTTACAATTGTGTATGGGTAATCACATTCTAAACAAGCCCTGTTATTCTCTCCCTGACTTCCCTGCCTAATGGCTTTTTTACTAACGACTTAGTTTCTTTAGTGGCACAAACATCATTAACCCGGGGCATTGTTATTCTAATCTGCCTCCGTCAGTCTGGCTGGAGGTAGACACGAGCTGCAGCTAACACTTCCCTATTGTGGACCTGGAGCGGAGAGAGGGAGAGAGAGAGAGAGAGAGAGAGAGAGAGAGAGGAGAGAGAGAGAGGGAGAGAGGAGAGAGGAGAGGGAGAGGGAGAGGGAGAGGAGGGAGAGGGAGAGGGAGAGGAGAGAGAGGAGAGAGGGAGAGAGAGAGAGGGAGAGGGAGAGAGAGAGAGGGAGAGAGAGGGAGAGAGAGGGGAGAGAGAGAGGGATGAAGGGGAGGGTGGAGAAGGGGTGGGGTGGGGAGGGTCCCAGGGAAGCAGTGGGGAGGGTGGTGCTGCCACCTGAAGGGAGGGTATGGCTGCCCAAAGGACCTGGCAGAGAGGGAGCTGCCCCTGCAGCTCTTCCCCACCCTTTCACCCTCCCTCCCTAAGTGTGCCCCCCTCCCGCCACACAACCACTCACACGCACAAAGCCCCACACAGGCCAAACAAAGTTGCAGTATTTGTTGACTTCTCTGGCTCGACGTTGTAGCTGGTTTGGTGCTGAGCGGCTGCACCAGTGCGTGTTGTGAAGAGAGAGGAGGAGGAGGAGGAGAGGGAGGAGAGGAGGAGGAGAGGAAAAGGGAGGAGAGGACGTGGTGAAGTGAACGAAGGAGGAGGAGGGAAGACGACAGTTAGAGGAGGGAGGAGAGGAGGAGGAAGGAGGAGGAGGTGGGAGGAGGGAGGAGAGGAGGATGAGGTAGGAGAAGGAGGGAGGATGGAGGAGGAGGGAGGAGGGAGGAGGGAGGAGGAAGGAGGGAGGAGGGAGGAGGGAGGAGGGAGGAGGGAGGAGGGAGGAGGGAGGAGGGAGGAGAGGAGGAGAGTAGAGGAGGAGGGAGTAAGTAAGAGGGAGAAGGGGGGAGAGGAGGAGGGAGGAGAGGAGGAGGGAGGAGGGAGGAGAGGAGAAGGGAAGAGGAGGAGGGAAGTGAAGGACAGAGGAGGAGGGAAGCGAAGGACAGAGGAGGAGGGCTGCTTTACAGTCCACAGGAGGTGCCTCTGCCATCTCCTTCTGAGCCAGGCAGGTGCTCAGACAAGCCTCAAAAAGTACAACGAGGAGCTGTTAAATCTACCGCCTTCCCCTTTCTCTCCCTTCCCCCCGGCCCCCCTGGCCCCCCTGGTCCCCTGTCCCCCCGGCCCCCCCCCTGGCCAAGCTCCCTCAGAGCTTGCGAACAGGAAGCCCTACATCATCTGAATGGGGGACTCTTGCTGGTGTGTTCTGCTCTCAACTCTCTGTTTCCCGCTCTGTCTATCCTGTATTAATCTCATATTAGTCTCAGTCCTGGTCAGTACACAGTGTCTCAGAGCAGTCCCATGCTAGCAGCGAGACAGAGCCAGGGCCTGTTTGCTCAGTACAGAAAGGCCTTGCCACTCATATGAGAGCGGCAGAGCGAGCCTCGCAGGCTCTCTGGCACAGAATGAAAGAGGGGTTTCACAGCATATACAGCAAATACAACTGGTCACATCTTTGTTTTCAAGGCATTGCCAAATGTCAATAAAATGAGTTTGATGCCCAGTAACCACGGCGACTGGTCATTGGTCGGCAGTTGGGGAAGGTTGTTGGTGGAGATTGGGGGAGGATGAGGGGGTGTTGGGTGAGGATACGGGTTTTTTGGGGGGGGAGGTTGGGTGGGGTTGGAGGAGGGAGCGGGAGGGTGTGGGAGATAGGGTGAGGCTGGGGGCAGGGGGGGTTGGGGGTATGGTGGAGGAAATTGACAGGCCCTTGGTTGCCCCTCCAGACTTCCTGCCCTGGACCAGTTAGCCAAGACCGCCCCGGACTGGTGCAGTCCAGCCTCCAGCTCAGGGTCACTACCACACAGCAGATGGACTGGGAACAACAACAAGCCTTTTCCCTCCGACTCACATACTTCGTTGTTACCCCCTGGTTTCCTTGGTATTTAATTGCCTCGTATAAGCACATTGTAAGCTCATGTTCAGAGTATAGACACCTTTTAGGAGCAAAAGTGTTTTCTCCACTTTTGTCAAACTCTCACTGAATCAACAAGTCGACTGCGTTTTCACGAAAACCGGAATCAGAGCATGATATTAGCTAAGGGCCATCAATCAGAGTGTGTTACAGTAACAGGACCAGTGTTAGCGGGACCAGTGTTAGCAGGACCAGTGTTAGCAGGACTAGTGTTAGCAGGACTAGTGTTAGCAGGACTAGTGTTAGCGGGACTAGTGTTAGCGGGACCAGTGTTAGCGGGACCAGTGTTAGCGGGGACTAGTGTTAGCGGGACTAGTGTTAGCGGGACCAGTGTTAGCAGGACCAGTGTTAGCAGGACTAGTGTTAGCAGGGACTAGTGTTAGCAGGACCAGTGTTAGCAGGACCAGTGTTAGCAGGACTAGTGTTAGCGGAACCAGTGTTAGCGGGACCAGTGTTAGCAGGACCAGTGTTAGCAGGACTAGTGTTAGCAGAACCAGTGTTAGCAGGACCAGTGTTAGCAGAACCAGTGTTAGCAGAACCAGTGTTAGCGGGACCAGTGTTAGCAGAACCAGTGTTAGCAGGACCAGTGTTAGCAGGACCAGTGTTAGCAGGACCAGTGTTAGCAGAACCAGTGTTAGCAGAACCAGTGTTAGCAGAACCAGTGTTAGCAGGACCAGTGTTAGCAGAACCAGTGTTAGCAGAACCAGTGTTAGCAGGACCAGTGTTAGCAGGACCAGTGTTAGCAGGACCAGTGTTAGCACGATGGTGGAGCTCTTCCTTGGCAAAGCCGTCTCTCCACAGAGCAGGCCAGAGTCTCAGCCCTGCTGGGTGAAACCCTGGGCAGCGCTCCCTCTCTGTCCCCCTCAGCTGCACAGAAAGGCTGCTGTCTGGAGCAGAGCTGGTGGAGGGTGTGCCTTTGTTGGAGTGACGGATAGCCGGACTTGTTGACGGGGGTGAGATAGAGGACGTGGGGGAGGACGGAGGAGGTGCGAGGGAGGACTTGGGGCCTCCCCTGCCAACCCAGACAGCTGGCCAGAGCCATGAATCTATCCCACACCGCCCTGGTAGCTCACATCACCCTCCGGGAGGCGGGAGGGTGGAGGATGAGGGGGAGGGGGTGGATGAGGAAGGAGGTGGGTGGGAAGGGGAGGGGACCCACATTTTAATTGTCTCTTGTTTCCTGGAGACAGCATATAGATGATGTGGTACAATAGGCCTCTGTTTGGGTTAGGGTTAGCCCTCTGGTAAGACTTTATCTCCCAGGAACACATCTCTGCTCTGGATCACAAGAAGTGTTCAGACTGAAGGTCACTGCACTCACCTCCCACATCCTCCGGAGGTTCCACCTCCGGCTATCTAACACTTCCCTCTCTCATCCCCGCCACTTATTCCCCGAGGCCTCCGATACAACAGGCAATACTCTAATCTGTTATTTTGAGCTTTTCAAACGCTAAATAATTAAAAGCTTTGGGTGAAGACCTCGTTCTGTTTACCAGAATTTAGATGTCCGATATTATCCTCTGACTGTCTTTGATCATCATCAGACACAGTGGAGAGAGGAGAGGAGAGATGAGTAGAGGAGAGGAGAGGGAGAGAGAGAGAGAGAGAGAGAGAGAGAGAGAGAGAGAGAGAGAGAGAGAGAGGAGAGAGAGAGAGAGAGGAGAGAGAGAGGAGAGAGAGAGGGGAGGAGAGATGAGATGAGGAGAGAGGGGAGAGGAGAGATAGAGGAGAAGGGAGAAATTAAAGTATAGAAAAGGCAGAGTTGAGAGAGAGGGGAGGTGAAAGAGAGAGCAGAGTAGAGAGGAGAAGAGAGGAGAGCGGAGGACATCTAGAGTGTTATAGAGATTCTCACCTACTGCCCAGTCTTCAGCTCAGCCCCCAGTTCTCGTAACCCCACTCCACACACACAGACCCAGACGGACACAAGCAGCATTCGGACAGAAGAGCGACCTGAGAAGGACGACCACCATCATTGCCTCGAAGAACTCCCCTCGCCCAACCCCACCACCCGTCCCCCCCAACAGCATGAAGCCCCCCAGGCCTTGTCCCTGTCCTCGGGGCTGTACTTCTCCATGACTACATTGTGTGCTTCAGAGTAAACACAGCATTGGTTGTCAGCCAGCGAACATCCTGCAGCATGCTGTAAACAGGCAATGTGCATGAGAGTAGCTGGTTGACAGTATGCTGCAGGATGGTCGCTAGCTAACAGCATGCAGCAGGCAGGATGATAGCTGGCAAGCAACCAACATTGTTGGCAGCTGAGCTTAACAGGCCAGAACAGAGACCTTAGAAGTCCCTGTCTCCCTGTTCCTCAGTTCTCTTGTCCCCCACCATCCCTCCACCCTGTACCCTTGTTCCCTAGTCCCCCCTCCCATCACCCTGTGCTCCTGACTTCCTGTAGTCCTGTCTCCCTGTAGTCCTGTCTCCCTGTCCTCCTGTCTCCATGTAGTCCTGTCTCCCTGTAGTCCTGTCTCCTGTCCTCCTGTCTCCATGTAGTCCTGTCTCCCTGTAGTCCTGTCTCCCTGTAGTCCTGTCTCCCTGTCCTCCTGTCTCCCTGTAGTCCTGTCTCCCTGTAGTCCTGTCTCCCTGTCCTCCTGTCTCCCTGTAGTCCTGTCTCCATGTAGTCCTGTCTCCCTGTAGTCCTGTCTCCCTGTCCTCCTGTCTCCATGTAGTCCTGTCTCCATGTAGTCCTGTGTCCCTGTCCTCCTGTCTCCCTGTCCTCATGTCTCCCTGTAGTCTTGTCCTCCTGTCTTCAAGTCCTCTTGTCCTCCACCCTCCCTCCACCCTGTCTTCCTGTCACCCTGTACCATGGCCCCCAGCCTCACTGACACAGCTCACCGGTATGTTCCAGACGCCCATCCTGCTCTGTCTCCCAAGTCCAAGTCCTCAACACACAGGAAAGAATTAGAAATGATCTTTAGTGGTATTTTCTCCACGTCCTGAATTGTATAGATAATAATACAGATTTACTAGGCAGGAAGAGCGGGGGGTTTGTGAGGCAGTGGAGAGGACGTGAATGTCCCCCCTCCAAGCCCAAACAGAGTCTGGCCTGGGCACCAGTGGAGAGGGCTCCCTCCAGGAATAGCCTGGTTCTGCTCTCGCTCAGGGCCTTATAAAGCCAGGTAGAGAGAACCAGGCTGGCAGCAGGGGGAACGAGCTGTCTGGGAGTGTCACGGCCGAGTGTGGAGGTGAGACAGAGCAGACGGGCGCTCCTCTCGCCTCTCTCTCTCCTCTCTCACGTCGTATCTCTCTCCACCCGCACGCACGCTGACAGGAAGCAGGCTGGATGCTAAATCACCGCTTGTCTCCGGTGCTCTAGTGCCTCGCGCACCTTAAATGCTCGCACGACGGGACAAACGGGATTTATCACGAACTGTACTGAGTGTGTGATATGAATGTGGTCCAGTGGGAGAGGCAGCAGGTGAGGATCGTCTTCTCCGGTTCTTCCCTGCATCCGGTGGGCCGATGCTGCGTCCTGTCGTTGTTCAGCGAGCCCCTTCTCCTGCCTGAGGACCTTTTCGAACCTGCTGGAAGCTGCTGAGGAACTGGCGGGCTTAGAGGCGCTGGGAGGCTGTGGTTACTAGGTAACCAGGGGTACAGGTGAGGTCACTGTCGGTTGAGTTCTACCGTAGCTCTCTGACCACCTGGTAGAAACACAACTTTGACCTCTAGGATCTCCCCCTCCTCCCCATCCCACTGCTGTTCACTTATGTTTCATATTGTCAGTTACAAAGCACCAGCCTACTGGCTCATCGACTGTGTCTGGTGTTTGTTTGTCTGCGGGCCGAGAGGACCGGGAGGGGAACCTTCATCTTGGTCTGCGAGCGCTAATTACAGCTTTGTCAGGAAGCTAAACTGGGTGTTGACACTGGTAAATTGCATTTTAATAGCACAGAGAGGTGCTTAGTGATTTTTAATCATTTGTGGCGGCGGTCTGTGTAATTCCGCTTCTTAATCAGATCTCGTTAGCGGGTCTCGTTAGTGCGCCTCGTTAGCGCCTCGTCAGCCTGTGATTAGTATTGATCACCAGTCCCCTGGCTCCAGAGCTCCTGCTTAAACGAACTGAGAGAAAAAACACTATAACTTATAACCATCCTACACAGATACCCTGTCCCCATCCCTCCCTCCCACACACACACACACACACACACACAACACACACACACACATAACCATCCCTTACAGATATCCCCACCCACACACACCCACCTACAAACACGCACCTACAAACACACACTTACACGCACCCACACTTACACACACAGAGGTGAACACATACACACACAAACATTACTGTAACACATTACTGTAACACACACTTGATCCCGTGTACATGGTCATGCATGACAGTTCAGCACAGCTGAACTAATGCACTGCAAAAAACTAATTGCCTCTAAAGTTGAGATTCTGTGCAAAAGTTAAATGTTCTGAATGGGAGGATTTTCCACTCTTCATGAGTCTATGATGTCAGGTTTCGCCAGAGGGAAGTTCATAAATGATGCAGACTCTCCTATTCAAGGGAGAATATTAATGCTGCGCGGACGTGGTGCTTCCCGGGTCCTGACAGTCACACTCTTACAGGAAACAGCAGAGGAAGGAAGGAGAGGAAAAATACTTTAAAATGTCAAAAAGAGAGAGAGAGCGATAGGGAGACAGAGAAGGGAGAGAGAGGGTTGAGAGAGAGAGAGAGAGAGAGAGAGAGAGAGAGAGACAGAGAGAAGAGAGAGTGATAGGGAGACAGAGAAGGGAGACAGAGGCAGGGGAGATAGAGAGAAAGAGAGAAGGGAGAGAGAGAGGAGAGAGAGAGGAGTGTGTCTGGAAGTAAGAGTACCAAGTACTATGGAGCATGCTGGCAGTCAGCAGCATGGAGTGTCTCTGAGTTTAAACAAGATCACCTCACTGAGGTGCAGTCTGTACAGTACATTTGTTTACATTGACATGTATTCATTTAGCAGACCCTTTATCCAAAGCGACTTCCAATAAAGAGCTTTACAAAGTGCATAGGTCACTGATCATACACAGCGAGACATTGCGGGTAGCCTAAACATGAAGTATACAGTTGTGGCCATAAGTTTTGGCAATGACAAATGTTGTGTTTTGCAAAGTTTGCTGGTTCGGTATTTGAGGAAAATGTTTTCACATGTTTCTATAAAATACTGGAATACAATACGGCACATTTCATATTTTTCTACGCTTTTTTGGGCCAACATTTTTTATATATGCAAATATTGATTTCACCTGGCTAGAACCTGTTCACACTTTCCCCTGTGCTGATGATATGACTTAACTGAAATTATTTTAGCAGTCATTTTATGCCAAGGCCCAGAAAAGCTTTGCAAACACATTTACATTTAAATGTATTCATTTAGCAGACGCTTTTATTCAAAGCGACTTCCAAGAGAGAGCTTTACAAAAGTGCATAGGTCACTGATCATAACAACGAGATATCCCCAACATTGCAGGTAGTCAAACATGAAGCATACATTGTGAAAAACAAAAAATAAGTGCCAAAGGGAAGAATCATAAGAGCATAAAGTTAAACAAGTTACAATTAAACAACATGGACCTCAAAAGTGCAAGAGTGTACCTGTGGAAAAGCAAGCAACAGTTAACTACTTCACAGCGAGTACAATAATTAGATACAGCTAACCAACAAGAGCAGCAAGTCTCTAAGAGTCATTGTGATCCTGGAGGAAACTAACATCATGTCCAGCAGATCTTTCCTAGGTACCGTTGTACTCCCGGAACAAGTGTGTCTTGAGCCTTTTCTTGAAGGTGGGGAGACAGTCAGTGTCTCTGATGGAGGTGGGGAGTTGATTCCACCACTGGGGGGCCAGACAGGAGAAGAGCTTGTGTTGGGACCAGGCGGTCTTGAGCGATGGGACCACCAGACGGTTGGCTGAAGAAGACCGTAGGTGGCGGGTGGGGGGTGTAAGGCTGGAGGAGAGACTTGATAGTCAGGTGCAGTCCCGTTCACCGCTCAGAAGGTCAGTACCAGGGTCTTGAATCTGATACGGGCCGTCATGGGAAGCCAGTGGAGGGAGATGAGGAGCGGGATAACATGGGAGCGTCTGGGTAGATTGCAGACCAGGCGGGCTGCTGTGTTCTGCATCCTCTGAAGAGGGCGGGTTGCGCATGCTGGGAGGAACGCTCAGACAGGAATCTCCTGATCTTGCGGATGTTGTAGAGGGTGAATGGACACGACCGTCTGCAACCAACGTGGGCCGTGAGGGTGAGCTCGTCGTCCACGGTAACCCCGAGGTTCCTGGCAGACGATGAAGGGGGTCACCGTCGCAGATCCCAGGGTGATTGAGAGATCGTGGGAGATGAGTAGACACCCCATCGTAGTTTTCGGGTGTAAGAAGGTCGATCTGAGAGTAAACGTGAGAGGATGTAAGAGGGTGGACCACGTGGGAGGGTGGAGAGGGGGCGAGCAAAGCTTCTGGGCCTCTGTGACAGTGAGCTCTCTCCCTGTCACACTGAACGCTTCATGAGCTATGTTAACTTTGGATACCGGTCACGTATAGCTGGTCAAACCGCTTTCCTGAACGCAGCCGTGATTACGTAATCCTTTGTGAGAAAGTAAATTCTTCCAAAGGAACATATTTTATGAATTTAACTACTAGCTCAATGCCAGAGCACAGCAAGACCATCAACCTAACAAGAAATCAGGCTTCGTAGGTAGCGATTGTGTGTGAACACAGTGAGGAGAACAGGCTTGGAACAATCAGTCCTGAAGAACACGGTCCAGGAAGGATAATTGAATTTTTATCTATTTCTCAGCATAATGAGTCCCCCAGCATTAGTGTGTCTGGAGCGCGGAGGAATTAGAAGCTCATGGGTAATTAGTTAGGTTGAGGCTGGATGTATGGGCCAGTCAGTGTGTGTGTGTGTGTGTGTGTGTGTGTGTGTGGGCATGGCTTCACCATGATTTGAGCACAGGCTGGGGGGGGGGCTGGAGGGGCTGGAGGGAGTCCCCTGCTGTGATGGTCATTCATCTGGCTAGAGCCTAGTGAAGATCCAAGCCATTACGGTCGGCGTGTGTGTCGGAGTGTGTGTTTGTGCCTGGGTGTGTGTCTGTGCCTGGGTGTGTGTGTCTGAGTGTGTTAGTGTGTGTGTCGGAGTGAGCGTGTGTGTGTAGGTGAGGGGTTTCAGTCTATAGTGAGACACGAAGGGGAAGTTTCCCCGCTCCTCGCTCTCACCGCGTCCAGCAGAGGAACGCTCCCTGTCACAGTCGCCTGTCCTCTCCCTGCTCGTCCGACCGCGGCTTATCGTCAAATCATCACGCCAATCTCCGTATACACAACTGTTGTCAATAGACCCCCCAGCCCCCGCCCCCCCCTCCCCTCTGTTCCAGAAGAAAAGACGTGGTCTTTAACCCCCCCCCCGCCCCCCCCACCCCCCTTCCCCACCCTCTCAGAGCGGGGGATTAGGACGGAGGTCTGCTGAGCCCTGCGTGGTCATGAAGAGTCTATTTCACACATGAGTGTGCCTCCATGCGGCCTCCAGCTCGGCTGCCGGACCCTCTCTGAATGGAGGGGGGGGGGAGGGGGGGGGGTGCTCCAATGGGTCTGTCTAAGCTGGCGGCTTACTTAACTCATCTGGGGGGCAGTGTTCTTGGGGAAAGTGTTGGCCGAGGAACACTTTGCATGAGAAAACCCGGATTAATCCAAATATTTATCCTCGCTGAGAGAGATGTTCTCCCAGTCTTCACATCCCCCAGAAGGACCATTTTTCCATTCCCGTCGATCAGCGCGTTCGCTCTGCTCGACTGAAACCCCCCGGTGTTCACGGCCCACTGTGTCCGGGACAACAGTACAGGAAGGCAGAACGCGTGGATGAGAGTTGGTGTGTGTGGATACCAGAGGCTTCTGCGGTGGCTGAAAAGTATGAACGATATGAAATAATCTAAGCGACGTGCAGTGAAAACTATTGTGAAGTGTTTTTTCCCCCCGTCCTCGCTCTCCTCCTCACCCAGAGCTGGGGGCGGAGGTGTCGACTCCCTCGTAGACAGTGCTCAAGGTGAACTAGATCTAACAGTAGCACCACGCATCGGATGTCTGGCTCGTCGCCACGGTTACACCCCGCAAAAGCACAATTTGACAATTCTCTCAGCGCGCGCTGACAAACTCCCCTCGAAGCCACCCTCCGGTGTCCATGGCAACCGCAACTTGAGCAAACTGTAATTCAATTGATATCTCACACTCTGCAGGCAACCAATCTCCCCCCTCTCTGTACAAGGCCTTGGCTTGGGAACCATGGTGTGTGTGAACTGTAGAATCCCAGTGTTTGTTGTGAGCTGGCTGTCAGTGGAGGCTAGCGTTGGCTCGTCCCGCTTGGCTTTGTCTCTCCAGTCTGGGTGTAGCTCCCTCCTCCTGCTCCAGTCTGGGTGTAGCTCCCTCCTCCTGCTCCAGTCAGGGTGTAGCTCCCTCCTCCTGCTCCAGTCAGGGTGTAGCTCCCTCCTCCTGCTCCAGTCAGGGTGTAGCTCCCTCCTCCTGCTCCAGTCAGGGTGTAGCTCCCTCCTCCTGCTCCAGTCAGGGTGGAGCTCCCTCCTCCTGCTCCAGTCAGGGTGTAGCTCCCTCCTCCTGCTCCAGTCAGGGTGTAGCTCCCTCCTCCTGCTCCAGTCAGGGTATAGCTCCCTCCTCCTGCTCCAGTCAGGGTGGAGCTCCCTCCTCCTGCTCCAGTCAGGGTGTAGCTCCCTCCTCCTGCTCCAGTCAGGGTATAGCTCCCTCCTCCTGCTCCAGTCAGGGTGGAGCTCCCTCCTCCTGCTCCAGTCAGGGTGTAGCTCCCTCCTCCTGCTCCAGTCAGGGTGTAGCTCCCTCCTCCTGCTCCAGTCAGGGTGGAGCTCCCTCCTCCTGCTCCAGTCTGGGTGTAGCTCCCTCCTCCTGCTCCAGTCAGGGTGTAGCTCCCTCCTCCTGCTCCAGTCAGGGTGTAGCTGCCTCCTCCTGCTCCAGTCAGGGTGTAGCTCCCTCCTCCTGCTCCAGTCAGGGTGGAGCTCCCTCCTCCTGCTCCAGTCAGGGTGGAGCTCCCTCCTCCTGCTCCAGTCAGGGTGGAGCTCCCTCCTCCTGCTCCAGTCAGGGTGTAGCTCCCTCCTCCTGCTCCAGTCAGGGTGTAGCTCCCTCCTCCTGCTCCAGTCAGGGTGTAGCTCCCTCCTCCTGCTCCAGTCAGGGTGTAGCTCCCTCCTCCTGCTCCAGTCAGGGTGTAGCTCCCTCCTCCTGCTCCAGTCAGGGTGTAGCTCCCTCCTCCTGCTCCAGTCAGGGTGTAGCTCCCTCCTCCTGCTCCAGTCAGGGTGTAGCTCCCTCCTCCTGCTCCAGTCAGGGTGTAGCTCCCTCCTCCTGCTCCAGTCAGGGTGTAGCTCCCTCCTCCTGCTCCAGTCAGGGTGTAGCTCCCTCCTCCTGCTCCAGTCAGGGTGTAGCTGCCTCCTCCTGCTCCAGTCAGGGTGGAGCTCCCTCCTCCTGCTCCAGTCAGGGTGTAGCTCCCTCCTCCTGCTCCAGTCAGGGTGTAGCTCCCTCCTCCCTCCTCCTGCCTGGTCTGTCTGGTCTGGTCTGTCTGGTCTGGCCTGGCCTAGTCAGGTCTGGGTCTGGTCTACACTGGTCTGGCCTGGTTTGGTCTGTCTGGAGTGGGTCTGGCCTAGCCTGTTCTAGACTAATCTGGGATCGTCTGATCTGGTCGGTCTGGCCTGGGTCTGGCCTGGGTCTGGGTTTGAGTCTGGCCTAGACTGGTGTAGTCTGGTCTAGTCTGGGCTGTTCTGGTGAGACCAGTCTGGAGGCATAAGGAGGAACAGTGCAGGGGAGGAGGGGGGGCTGGGCAGGAGGGGGAGGGCAAGGCAGGGGGAGGAGGGGAGGGGAGTAGAGGGAAGGGAGGGGAGGAAGAGGGCAGGCCACGATGTCATGGGAAAGATAAGCAGAGGAGAGCTGGAGGGAGGGAGAGGTGGGAGACAACTTCATTAACTGGTGCCCACTGCACAGTGGAGCTGTGCACTAGAGTCTAGGCTGCACTGTGGATATATACGTACACTAAGATTGAATCCTGACGGAAAAAAAACACACACACAACCCAAACTCAATTTCACCGAATGACAACCTTTCGCTCGCATTCTCTCCTCCACCTCTGATCAGTTTGTCCTCAGTGATTCAGTAGCTACGGCTGGTCCTTCTGGGGCGGAGGAGAAGCAGTCACGCGTCGTTCCGACACACAGAGCAGTTCCTGCCTCACCCTGTGGGGGGCGCTGGGGCCACACTTCCCTACATGGACACGCTGATGCAGACGTCAAACTCACCACACCCAACTCACTCTGAGATCAGACATGCCAACACATGCACATACATATCAAAACAAAATCACATAGGAGTGGCGATTAGCTCGTTGAGAACATGATTAAATACAGATTAAAAATGTGTATCTTTTTTTTGTCATAAGTAATGAAAGTAATAACCTCAATAGAAATATGATTATAGTCAAGAGATTTCACATCCATGCACAAAAGAAATTATTTTACAGCAACATTCCCATCCCTTGCTTTGATGGATAAAAGTGGCAGTGTAACAAAATAGGTCATTAAGAGAATGTCAGGTGCCACGAACAAAACCGTGTGCTATGACAGGCTTCTATAGAGGAGACGGGGGAGGGAGAGAATGTGTGAGTGAAAGGGAGGGGGGATGGTTGAGTGTGTGTGTGTGTGTGTGTTAGAGTGTGAGGATTTCAGTGTTTCTTTGTGTCACGTTCCTGTTGGTGGGAATGTCTTCATTTGCAGGGAGAAGAAAGCTGCTTCCCAGCAGGTCGTTTCAGCGCAGCCTCAATGAGACGAGCTCCACAGCAGACGTGATCAGGCAGCACAAAGGGAGGAGGAGGACGTCAACAAGCCCAGTTGCACCGTCTACAGTTATAGAACAGGACCCAGGACCAGACCCAGACCCAGACCCAGCCCAGACCCAGACCCAGACCCAGACCCAGACCCAGACCCAGACCCAGACCCAGCCCAGACCCAGACCCAGACCCAGACCCAGACCCAGACCCAGACCCAGACCCAGACCCAGACCCAGACCCAGACCCAGACCCAGACCCAGACCCAGACCCAGACCCAGACCCAGACCCAGCCCAGACCCAGACCCAGACCCAGACCCAGACCCAGACCCAGACCCAGACCCAGACCCAGACCCAGACCCAGACCCAGACCAGACCCAGACCCAGACCCAGACCCAGACCAGACCCAGACCAGACCTAGAACCAAACAAAGCCAACATTAACACACTGGGTTGAACACCTGTTGAATGTAATCTACTACTGGATGATGTTAGTGTGGCAATGTTGTCAATAATGTTGTCACCACACACCAGTTGAATCAAGTCTGCTCCAAAGCTAGTCCTTGTGGACAGAGCTCAGAGTTGATCTGGCCTGTTCCTGAAACCCTGACCCCTCCCCAGTCACCAGGCTGTCAGAGAACTCTTGCACAGACCCCTGTGATGCCTTATGCAAACACTGCTGCACAGGCGCCCCGTCGGCCCTGAGCTTGCTGCTCTGTAGTCATCCATCGAGCTGCTCTGTAATCATCCATCAAGCTGCTCTGAAGTCATCCATCAAGCTGCTCTGTAATCATCCATCAAGCTGCTCTGAAGTCATCCATCAAGCTGCTCTGAAGTCATCCATCAAGCTGCTCTGTAATCATCCATCAAGCTGCTCTGAAGTCATCCATCAAGCTGCTCTGTAATCATCCATCAAGCTGCTCTGAAGTCATCCATCGAGCCGCTCTGTTGTCATCCATCGAGCCGCTCTGTAGTTATCCATCGAGCTGCTATGTAATCATCCATCGAGCTGCTCTGTAGTCATCCATCGAGCTGCTCTGTAGTCATCCATCGAGCTGCTCTGTAGTCATCCATCAAGCATCAACATCTCAACCCCAGGAGAGGAACCTGAACCAGCCTCAGGTGTTCTAACAAAGCTAGTTCATCAGCTGAGCTTGAAGCATCTTAGAGAAACAGTGTACAGCAGGATCTGTTCTGTCGGTCATTAGAGACGTGTGGACCTCAAGTCTACTATGTGGTAGAGTTGTGTGGTAGAGTTGTGTGGTAGAGTTGTGTTGTGGAGTTGTGTGGTGGAGTTGTGTGGTAGAGTTGTGTGATAGAGTTGTGTGATAGAGTTGTGTGGAGGAGTTGTGTGGTGGAGTTGTGTGGCAGACGTGTGTTAGAACTGTGGTGGAGTTGTGTGGTGGAGTTGTGTGGTGGAGTTGTGTGATGGAGTTGTGTGGTGGAGTTGTGTGGTGGAGTTGTGTGGCAGAGTTGTGTTGTGGAGTTGTGTGGCAGACGTGTGTTTAAACTGTGGCGGAGTTGTGTGGTGGAGTTGTGTGGCAGACGTGTGTTAGAACTGTGGTGGAGTTGTGTGGCAGACGTGTGTTAGAACTGTGGTGGAGTTGTGTGGTGGAGTTGTGTGGCAGACGTGTGTTAGAACTGTGGTGGAGTTGTGTGGCAGACGTGTGTTAGAACTGTGGTGGAGTTGTGTGGCAGACGTGTGTTAGAACTGTGGTGGAGTTGTGTGGTGGAGTTGTGTGGCAGACGTGTGTTAGAACTGTGGTGGAGTTGTGTGGTGGAGTTGTGTGGCAGACGTGTGTTAGAACTGTGGTGGAGTTGTGTGGTGGAGTTGTGTGGCAGACGTGTGTTAGAACTGTGGTGGAGTTGTGTGGCAGACGTGTGTTAGAACTGTGGTGGAGTTGTGTGGTGGAGTTGTGTGGCAGACGTGTGTTGAACTGTGGTGGAGTTGTGTGGCAGACGTGTGTTAGAACTGTGGTGGAGTTGTGTGGTGGAGTTGTGTGGTGGAGTTGTGTGGCAGACGTGTGTTAGAACTGTGGTGGAGTTGTGTGGTGGAGTTGTGTGGTGGAGTTGTGTGGCAGACGTGTGTTAGAACTGTGGGGGAGTTGTGTGGTGGAGTTGTGTGGTGGAGTTGTGTGGTAGAGTTGTGTGGTGGAGTTGTTGATAATAGCTCCATCCTGTCCATCCTCTAATCTCCCAAAACATTCCAGACCATCTGAAATGTGGTCAACCCAAACATAACTCTAACCTTAACGAGGTCAAACCCCGACATATCTCTCTAACCTTAACCATAACACAAGCTCTCTTTCACCCGATTATCGTTGTATTTCTCTGTGTAAAAACGACTTGCCTTGCACGCGAACTGGAATCACCCTTCCTTTTTTTCTATTGGAGATTATAAGAGATTCTCTGACAGATTCACTGACTGCAAGGATCCGTGGGTGATCCCATGAATCAGTTCCTGTGCTCTCTGAGCAGACCTCCTTCACACTGTGCTCGTCTCTCCTTAATCACCCCTAGCTGCTCTCCTTAATTACCCCTAGCTGCGTTTCTGGTCCATGTATGGGTCTACAGTCCTTTTTTTCAAAGCTTTTCAGTGAACCTTGTACATCGTCTGAGAACTCCACAGGCTTGAGTTCAACTCTACAGCTCTCCTGTCCACGACAACACTGACCCATCATTCTGTTCACAGAAACATTTAGATTCTACTGATGCCGGTGAATACTGCCGACATTTTGAGCCAATACTAGACACACTGTAAGGTATTCCCTTGTGCTCTCTCCTCTCTCTCGGTGAAAGCGTGATATGAATTATAGACTGCTTTCATCCCTGCTTGCGTTTTTTAATTCAGAAACCAATTCAGATGTTCCACTTCGGGGAAGAGTGAGATACAAGTATGTAAGTGAGGGAGAGAAATAAAGAGAGAGAGGAGGAGGAAAAGAGAAAAAAGAAAAAAAGAAAGAGAGAGAGAGAGGGGGGGGGAGAGGGGGAGAGAGAACAAAGCAGAGTGTTGAACAGGTTGCATCTGCAGATGCTGATGAGAGCAGCAGGAATGGAACCTCCAGCAAACGCCCGCTGGCCACCCAACCTCATGGATAACCAAGGCAACACGTCAAACACGTCGTTTGAAAACCATTCTACTGTTCATAAACCAACTTCTCCATCATGTCATGAAAAGAAAATGATGTTAGTTTTTACAATAGGGATACAGTGTAGCACAAGACAGAGATTATAGCAACACCATCTAGAGGTCCTCGTATCTACAGCGTGGGCAGCAGCGAAGGAAAATACATTAGGTTTTCAATTCATTTGAATACAATTTGCTTAATTAATATGAGGAAAGCTTTCAGGTTGATGAGTATGCATCCAGACCCCTACACCACCAGTGAGATTCACACCAACCTTATGCACTGCCATACCTACACACAACCATATCTACTGACTCCTGTAGGTCTCTCCTAGAGTATAGTAGGTCTCTCCTAGAGTAGATCTCTTCCAGAGTACAGTCGATCTCTCCTAGAGTAGGTCTTTCCCAGAGTACAGTAGATGTCCCAGAGTATGTCTTGGATACATTAAAACAAAGCAAAGGCCTTTTGGACTGTATTCCTGACCAGGATGGGGTCTGACGAGGGTCACAGAGCCGGATGGAGGAATGAGAGCGCAGGCGTGACCGTGAGTAGCTTCAGAGGTGAGGCGTTTGGTCTGGGCCGTAAACCAGGGATGCAGTCTAAGATAAGAGGACCTCTGACCTTTAACCCCTCACCTCTGAACCTTAAAGCCTCACCCTCGCCTCCTCTGACATTCACAATGTGGGGCGGGCTATGTTCAGGACATTCTGGGGGGAGGGGCCTGCCGAGCTGGCACTCTATTAATAGTCGTTTTTATTACTTTAAGGTTAATATGTGTGTACCAGTCGGTACCAGGCTGTCTGGGAGATCCTCACAGCAACGAACAGTGGTTTGAGCAAAGATAAATATTTATAAAGTGGCATGGGACTTACTTGGACTGTGAAATAATTACCAACAAGTACACAGCAATTAGACTGAGTTAGAGTCCAACTATTGTATTTTTTTGTAACGTGAGGCGAAATTGCCACCCTCGTTATAAATGATGGAGTTTAGGGGCGTTTATCACAATGAGTCCAACTCCAAGAATGTGGCAAACACAAACACAAATCCACTAACAAGGCTGAGATGGTAAACACACAGAACAGCTAAAACCACAAGGAATCCGTGAGTCCATCGAGTGATTTTCTCTCCAGAGTCATGGCCAGTAAATTGGTGTGAGAGCGACATGTTGGACAACCACACACTGCCGGAATGTAATGACTAATTACAGAGTTGGGGTGATTAAATGAGAGTCTGACCAAATGAGGAATCTACTTTCAGGACAAGATGCATTCTTCAACATCTGTAATTGTCAGTAAAAATGATTTATTCAAAGTGCAATATTTTTCAGTGTGAAGTAAAGGGCATGATGGATCCTTCCCAACAATCTGGGTTAGAAAACAGACACAGATGTCTGGACGCTGGCGCCAATCTCCATTAAGATTTACTATGTGTTGGTGAAAGTTGTCTTTTGTGAAAATGTTCGTCTAATGCCACATGTCCAATGTTCAAGGCTATCTTGTCCCTTACTCTAGCTCTTGTTTTTAGGCCCATGCACGCCTATCAACTCACCATCAAACATCTGTCACTTCCTGTTTACTTCCTGGTTTCTGTTCTCTTCTGGTACGATCCCCGCTGTAACCTGCCTGGAAGGAGAGCAACATCTGACAAGCACACATTTACAACGTGATATGAAACGGACAGCTTGGATATCCACAGTGCCCGAGCCAGAGCCTTCATCTCATGACTGAACGCTCTCAGTAGAAGCTGAGTTTTAGGACCTAAAAATAGAGTTTCTGGATGAAGCGAGCACACCGGAGACGGAAACGTCTAATACTCAGAACTGATGTCCAGAGAGAAGAGGTTTGATTGTTTTGGACCATCATCAGAGCCCCCTTTTGGATCCTAACCCACCAGAGAGAAAGAGAGAGAGAGAGAGAGAGAGAGAGAGAGAGAGAGAGAGAGAGAAGAGAGAGAGAGAGAGAGAGAGAGAGAGGTAAGGAGGGAAAGAGAGAGGGAGAGAAAGAGAGAGAGAGAAAGAGAGAGGGTCCCCCCCATGTGTTCTCCACATGTCCTACCAGAGACACGGACTTCCGCTACGATTCATCAAACAAGCACTTCTCTCCCCATCATTCTTCCCTCCTCCCCGCTCGGAGCCTCTTCAACAGAAAGGAAGAAGAGAGCCCAAAAGAGAAGGGTGAAGCCCCTGATCTCATCAGTGGAGCCGTCTTATCTGAGGGGTCCCTGGCCTGAGCTGTGGGATCAGGGGGGCTCCTTCAGAGGGGGGGCCAGCATGGGAGACATGTGGGCCCCAGCCCCAGATCACGCGCTCGCCACCGGCCCTTTCGTCTCATCGATGTTCAACACGACAGGCACTGCAAGACGGCTCACAGAGACATGAGAGGCACCGCGCACGGGGCACATGTGAACCAAGAACGCTCGGTAGCGAACACCGTGGTAGAAGTACAGATATAGCTCAGGGTGTGCTGCCAAACAAAGGCACAGTGCTGTCAAAGCTTTATAAAAGACATGTCATAGACACTACGAATACTCTGTGTTTTAAAGGATCACGAACACCCAGATCAGTCTAGAGCGTTGCCGTGGAGGAGGGGATCCTGGTTTTGACTCCCTCCAGCAGAAACAGCATGTGCGGTGAACGCCTTCGTTAATAATTGATCTGTTCTTAATTCAGGGAAGACTCACAGCGTGAACTAACCTGGGGCTGGAGGAGCACCAATCACAGCGACACAAGGCTGGAGGAGCACCAATCACAGTTCATGAATGTACAAATACTCTCCCATTCCTCTAATTGACCCGCCCAGAGCTTTGCTAGCTTTACAGACTGGTTAACTGTGTGGACTGGCTTGTATATATGCAGTTATCTGTATAAACTGGGGGTTCATTAACACGGATCTTCTAAGTACCTTCACACATACAATTTAGTCCTATACTGTTTCTGTTATTCGGGAGAAATCCTGTTTTAGTCAACAACTGTGAACACACTGACCCCCTCTCTGCTCTGCCTGACCCAGACCACTTGCAGATGTAGAACGGTCGGTCTCCACCAGCGATGGGTCTTCAGTCTACTGGGACAACGGATGGAAACTAGCTAACCTGGCTAATTCCGTTGCATGTACATTTTTACATGTTTATCAACACTTTCCCTTTTCAAATAAACGCATAATAAAAGTCTGGGGTCTGGAGTTCCAACCATCTATCAGTCGGCTGTGTAGAGACACGGTAACACCTGACAAGAATCAGGAATAACGAGAGAGACTTAAATGCTGCAAAGCCTCTCTGAGGCATGAAGGTCAGAGAGCAAATTTTCGGAATGTACCGTGATAGTGATCATCGTGAACTGTGCTCTACCGATTAGGATTCACTTATGTCAATAGTATGTCATTTCTCCCTCACGAACCACCACCCCCTCACCCCCACACAGACCACCCCTCCTTCACCCCCTCACCCCTAACATACCACCACTCCCTCACCCCCACACAGACCACCCCTCCTTCACTCCCCAGACAGACCACCCCTCCTTCACCCCCTCACCCACAAACATACCACCCCTCCTTCACCCCCTCACCCCCACACATACCACCACCCCTTCACCCCCACACATACCACCACTCCTTCACTCCCTCACCCCTAACATACCACCACTCCCTCACCCCCACACAGACCAACAGTAAAGGGGAGCAGGTCAAGTTGTATGTGTGGCGGGGATGGAGTTCATATGTCATCTCCCCACCCTATGTGGGGCCAGATGGCTGAGCGGTTAGGGAATAGGGCTACCAATCAGAAGGTTGCCGGTTCGAATCCTGGCAGTGCGACATGACGTTGTGTCCCTGGGCACTTCACCCTACTTGCCTCGGAGAGAATGTCCCTGTACCTACTGTAAGTCGCTCTGGATAAGAGCTTCTGCTAAATGACTAAATGTAAATGTAGATCTCATGAAGAGGATGAGGGGAGGGGTGAACAGTATCATTCACAAGCACAATCACATGCCGAACAAACACCACGAGGAGACACCACAGTTGTGTCCTCTTGTGAATGCAAACTCAATTTAGCGCGTTGTGCCTGTGTGTGTCGAGCACACAATATGGGAGACAAAACACAGAGAGAAGGTAATCTCATCGCTGGAGAAGACAATGCAGCCGAAACACCCTGGAACGCAAGGCTGCCATTTAGAACTCTGGGCGGGAAACAAAGGAGGAGATCGGAGGGGGAAGGAGAGAGAAACCCGGAGGAGGAGAAAGGAAAGAGAGAGAGGAGAGGAAAGGAGGAGAGAGGAGCAGAGAGGAGGGGAGAGGAGGTGGAAGGAGGAGAGAGGAGCAGAGAGGAGGGGAGAGGAGGTGGAAGGAGAAGTGAGGAGCAGAGAGGAGGGGAGAGGAGGTGGAAGGAGAAGTGAGGAGCAGAGAGGAGGGGAGAGGAGGTGGAAGGAGAAGTGAGGAGCAGAGAGGAGGGGAGAGGAGGGTGGAAGGAGAAGTGAGGAGCAGAGAGGAGGGGAGAGGAGTGTGGAAGGAGAAGTGAGGAGCAGAGAGGAGGGGAGAGGAGGTGGAAGGAGAAGTGAGGAGCAGAGAGGAGGGGAGAGGAGGTGGAAGGAGAAGTGAGGAGCAGAGAGGAGGGGAGAGGAGTGGAAGGAGAAGTGAGGAGCAGAGAGGAGGGGAGAGGAGGTGGAAGGAGAAGTGAGGAGCAGAGAGGAGGGGAGAGGAGGTGGAAGGAGAAGTGAGGAGCAGAGAGGAGGGGAGAGGAGGTGGAAGGAGAAGTGAGGAGCAGAGAGTAGTGGGAGAGGAGGTGGAAGGAGAAGTGAGGAGCAGAGAGGAGGGGAGAGGAGGTGGAAGGAGAAGTGAGGAGCAGAGAGGAAACCGTGTCCACATTCGCACACACACTCACTCACTCACTCACACATACACACACACAGACAGACAAATGCACAAACACGTACACACACACAAACGCACACACACAGACACACAAGGACACCACTCAACTCAGTTGGACTGAGCGACCAGCCTGACTCTTTGCCTTTAGTATGTTATTTGTAATATGATCCAACATTTTGCGGAAGATGAAAATTAAACCAGGAAAGAAAACACTTTTATGACCACACAACGACTGACTTTTATGGGAAAATATTTTTGCAAACTCCAAACTCATTTCATAGTCTTTTCCCCTCCCTCTCGCGTCTGGGGGAGTGAATGTCGTGTGATGCGTAGAATGACCACTAATGATGTCTAATCATGCTGCGCCAGAACTGACAGCAGGCTGAAACATCACCATCATATTCATCCCTTTACTAGCAGTGTATCTGAGTGAGGGGAGTGTATGGTTGGTGTGTGTTTGTATGTGTGTGTTTGGTGTGTGTGGAGTGACTGTGGTGTGTGTGTGTGTGTGGTGTGTGTGGTGTGTGGTGTGTGTGTGTGTGTGTGGTGTGTGTGTGTGTTGTGTGTGTGGTGTGTGTGTGTGTGTGTGTGTGTGTGTGGTGTGCTGCTGTGTGTGTGTGCGTGTGTGTGTGTGTGTGTGTGTGTGTGTGTGTGTGTTGTGTGTGTGTGTGTGTGTGTAGAGTGGCTGTGGTGTGTGTGTGTGTGTGCGTGTGTGTGTGCAGCTTCATCTGTCGGATCTCAGACTGGAGTATGTGGAGTGTGTATGTGAGAGCGAGAGAGTGTTTGTGTGAATGAATGAATGGAAGAATGAATGACTGTGTGTCAATGAGTAAGTGAGTGAGTGAGTGAGATGCATGGTAGCTGTCTGTGTGGCAGCGAGAAGGGAGAAGGCAGCGAGAAGGGAGCGAGGAATGGAGAGCGACGGGAAGGAAGGAGTAGAGACAGGGAGGAGGAAAAGACCATTCAGTCTAGCGGAGGACGGAGGGAAGGCGTAGAGGAGGACGAAGGAGAGGGAGGGAGGAGTGAGTGGGGAGGGAGGAGAGGGAGGGACGCAGGGAGGAGAGAGGGGAGGAGAGAGGGGAGGAGAGAGGAGAGAGTAGCAGGGAGGCCCGCGGGCCAGTGTGGTTTTAATTAGGCGTCTGCAGCGTTGTGGTTGTGACTGCGTGCCAGGCTGTCCCGGGAGGAACAGAGCCGACGCCTCCCAGCCCTGCCAAGCCCACCACAGATATCCCACAATGCCTCTGTCACCGTGGGGAACCGTGGCCCGCAGAACATCTGAGAAAACAATCACGTCGCTACGGAAACTGTCCCAGTCTGCCTCGACGACCAGGATGAGAGGTCCTTGTTGTGGACGAAGGTGAAGGGGCCTCATGAGGAGGCCCAGACGAGGACACCCCGTCCACCAGGACACACACATGACATCACATCCTGTTCACCGACCCGCGTCCCCAAGCCTTCCGACAGGCTGCCAACACCTCAGCTCCCAGAAGCTCCCCGCTTCACGCTGCGCCGTGATCACATCACATGCCATCCAAGCTGCGTTCAAAACTCCCAGCTCAGTGAGAGCGGCGCATCGCTGACTGACGCGTGTCATAAGATGAATGCCATCGCTGACTTCATCTCTGGCTGCCTGTCTTCAAAGCCAATTAAGACATCCGTACATGTGAAGGAGGTCTTTTGAAAAGCAGTTTCATCCAGCAGATCAAAACACGTTGCGAGTGGGAGGGAGTCCCCCATGCTGGACCCCCGCCTCGGCACTAAGTCTAATGTTCCCCGCCGACGCAGAGGGAAATCGTTTTCCTATTATTGTCAAAAAGGCGTTGTCATTGGTATCATTTGAGTCTGTCAGCTCTCACGTGGATAAGAGCGAGAGGACGAACTGACAAGCCTTTCTCCATACGGAGACCGAAGTGGAGACATTTGCAGAGGCCCGCAATTATGTGAGTAGCAGAGGACTGGCAGGGAGGGGGAGGGGGGGTGTCTGTGGCTTCACTAATGAATACCCCTGAGATGGTCTCTCATTGCAGGGAAGAGCACAACTATGATGGTGTGAACGCCATTCAAACATCCCCCTTATGAGCGAGCGTTCGCTGTCTTAGTGCGGGCTGCACGCAAGCACAAATGCGGGCCCTTGACTTTGATTGTGCGCCGAGCAAATTGGAACCTAAGTACAAAGGGAAAAATTCACTTTGTTGAGCAACGCTAATAGATTCTTCGCGGACGTGTGCGTGCTTGCGTGTGCACGCTCTGGTGTGTGTTTGTTTCTGGAGGTATGTGTGCGTATGTGCCTGTGTGTGTGTGTGTGTATGTGTGCATATGTGCTTGTGTGTTTGAGTACATCTATTAAGTCTCCAGTATAAACTTTGCAATTACACATTTAACCATAATTGCTCTTAAAATAGAGGTGACGTGTGCTCTGGTGTTTGTAAACAGACATGCTGCTGTGCTGGAGATCATGCAGTGCTGAATCCCTCCAGAGCACAACCATGGGTAGGATGGGAAGCCAACACAAGACTCAACACGTGCACACACACACACATCAGTCTAACAGAGCTCAAATATCACTGGTATCTAGTTGATGGTATTGTTATCCGACACATTCCCTCGGTTTTCATGATCAGACTGTCAGTAGCACAATGCTAGCCTGCTATCTCTTCAATACTGTTAGTAGCACAATGCTAGCCTGCTATCTCTTCAATACTGTTAGTTGCACAATGCTATCCTGCTATCTCTTCAATACTGTTAGTAGCACAATGTTAGCCTGCTATCTCTTCAATACTGTTAGTAACACAATCCTAGCCTGCTATCTCTTCAATACTGTTAGTAGCACAATCCTAGCCTGCTATCTCTTCAATACTGTTAGTAGCACAATCCTAGCCTGCTATCTCTTCAATACTGTTAGTAGCACAATGCCTGCTTTCTATCTTTTCAGCGCTGTCAGCAGGAGAATGATGAAAGAACATTACCATGAGGGATTAACCAGCTGAACTCATTTGCTGCTAGAGAACTCCCTAATTATCTCTCCATGTGGACCCTCAGTATAAAGCAGGACCCATGTCCTTGTTAACGCTAGCTCCTGTAAGCACTGGCCTAGGTGAGTGCTAGCCTCTGTTCGCCCTAAAGCCTGTTAGCCCTAGCCTCTGTTAGCCCTAGCCTCTGTTAGCCCTAGTTTCTGTTAGCCCTAGTTTCTGTTAGCCCTAGCCCCTGTTAGCCCTAGCCTCTGTTAGCCCTAGTTTCTGTTAGCCCTAGCCCCTATTAGCCCTAGCCTCTGTTAGCCCTAGTTTCTGTTAGCCCTAGCCTCTGTTAGCCCTAGCCTCTGTTAGCCCTAGTTTCTGTTAGCCCTAGCCCCTGTTAGCCCTAGCCTCTGTTAGCCCTAGTTTCTGTTAGCCCTAGTTTCTGTTAGCCCAGGCCTCTGTTAGCCCTAGCCTCTGTGAATCCTAGCACTGGGTCTGGTCTGTGTTCAGCTAGCTCTGGTGTTCAGTCACACCTGTTTACCAGAGGAAGTGATGATGTCACCCTCTTCACACAGGGACAATGGTGGCTGGGAGAAAGCAACAGGTCATGAGGGGTGGCGAGGGGTAGGGGGGAGGGTTGGGCGGGATGGGGCTCTCTGTTTTATCCCTCCTGTGTTTTTGCCTCTCGGTTGTCCACAATAACACTTCTGGGTTCTCCTGTCCTGTGTTTGTCCCTCGTAGCTCGAGCTGCCTGGATCTCATACATCATCTGGTCTGGGCTCAAAGACATGAATTTCCCATCTATAGAAACTGCTCTGTAATTACCCTGGGGCAAGTACTTATTAAAAGTGCCTGAAAAAAAGAAATACTCTGCATTCTTCCACCACTCTTCACAAATGCAATAAAAGGAAGAGGAGGAGGAGGAGGCATATAAAAATGGGGGTTCATTCCAAGAGAGTAGGTCGGAGGGATGTGAATAAATTAATCTCGCCGATTGGCTGCCGATTGGATGCTGCCACCTGACTCGGCCTTGCAGCTGCAGAGGGCTGTGATTGGAGGAAGCTGGGCCTCGCTGCAGCAGAGGGCCGCGATTGGAGGAGAGGGAATGTGAGAACCTGGAGACCCGGGCCAGCCAGGCTGACAGGGGGCAGGAGGGGCGGGGGCTGGGGGGCAAGGGGGGGTAGGGGGGGAAGAGCCTACACCATTATACCGCTGCTAATGGAGCCATGGATTTGGAGTGGGATCATTAAAACCAATGGGGGTGGGGGACGAGTGTGTTTTTGTGTGTTTGTATCTGGACGAGGATCTACATCCCTCTGAGCGTGTGTGTGTGTGTGTGTGTGAGGGACAAAAGCAGGGATGCCCCCCCCAGCCCCCCCCTCCCAGACATCTGCCTCATTATGGCCTCCACTTCACCGCATGCTCTCCATTGTCCACTGCCTTTCTGTTTGGGCAGCATTCTGGACTGGCACGAATAGCTGCACAGCCTGTGGAAGACCTGTGTGCTTCTGTGTGTGTGTCTGTGTGTGTGTGTGTGTCAGCTCTTGTGGGATGTTATGTTTTAAACCATCGGGGATGAGCAGGGATAGAGGAGCCTGGTTGTGTAGCTGGTCTGGACTCATGACTGGACTCCATGAGGATCAGAGGGTGTATCTGAATCCCTGTTTCCAGATCTAGTATGTAGGTGTGCTGCCCTTCGGAAGAGCACAACCTCAGGGGAACATCTACACAACCTCAGGGGAACATCTGCATTTATAGGGTCTGTGCATGTTCATGTTTTGTGTTTGCGCGAGCACTTTTTGCCCGTCTGGGTGTACGCTTACACACGAGCCCACCGCATGTACACACACGTGTACACACACTGACGCACGCACACATGAAGTGCAGTCAGAGTACCATGGAAAGGTGTGTTAAAGATAACAAGGTGTGTTGAGGATAACAAACAGGGTACTTTTGATCAATCACCACATCCAGCTAATTAGAGATGATGACTTGTGGTGTTTGAAAGGATACGTGCGCGTGGTTCATTCATCTCTGTCCCTCGTTGCTCCACAAACGTCTTTACTGTCGTGGAGAGAGGAGAGAATGTCTTTTAACTAGAGGATGTAGAATGTCTGACGAATCAGTCCAGTAGCAGAGCAGAGCAGAGCAGAGCACAGCAGAGCAGAGTAGAGCAGAGTAGAGCACAGTAGAGTAGAGTAGAGCAGAGTAGAGCAGAGTAGAGCACAGCAGAGCAGAACAGAGTAGAGCAGAGAAGAGCACAGCAGAGCAGAGTAGAGCAGAGTAGAGCAGAGAAGAGCACAGCAGAGCAGAGTAGGGCACAGCAGAGTAGAGCAGAGTAGAGCAGAGTAGAGCAGAGAAGACGCACAGCAGAGCAGAGTAGAGCACGGCAGAGTAGAGCACAGCAGAGCAGAGTAGAGTACAGTAGAGTAGAGTAGAGCACAACAGAGCAGAGTAGAGTAGAGTAGAGCCAGCAGTAGAGCACAGCAGAGTAGATCAAAGAGGAAAATTGTTGAGGCAGAATGAACTCTCTTCAGACAGATTGTAAAATATGATAAATACAAAATGTGCTGAAGGAGAGCCAGGGGGGTGCTCCCGCCTGACAACGATTCATGCGATGGTCCTTCTGAAGTACCACAGTCTGTCTCACTCAGGTTCCACAGTGACGCAGCCCAGAAACACAACCTTGTGACGTCCCTGAATGCCAGTTCCAGTTGTGTTTATGTTCTCAGCCACAGCCCTGACCCTCTCAGCTCTCACACATACCAGGAGCAGCTCACTAAAGTATACATCTCTCCTCTCTGTCTGACGTGAACATGGAAACTCTCTCTGCTCCTCTCCTCACCTCTCCTTGTTTCTCCTTTCTGTCTGAAGTTAATATGGACCCTTTCTCCCCTCCCTCCTCACCTCACCGCTCCTCTCCCCTCTCCTCTACCCTCCCTCCTCCTGGCAGGGCAAGAACAGTAAAAGTCCCCAGCAGCTCTCGGCTGGAAAAGAACATCTGAGCTGAGTGTCTCTCTGTAAAGCGAGGGCTGAGCCAACACCCAGGGAGGGGGCGTGGAGGTCCAGGGGGGTTAGAGGCTGAGGGATTAGGGCGATGGGCTGAGTCAGGGCAGGGAGGAAGGGAAGGAGAGAGGGAGGTTAAGAAAGAGATCGAGGGAGAGGCATGACACTTTGGTCGTGAGGAAGAGAGGCATGCAGGGAAGGAGCGAGAGGCAGAGAAGGAGAGGGTGAGGAGTGCAGAGGCAGGGAGGGACAGAGAGAGGCAAGCAGATTGAAAGATAGGAAAGGTGAGAGAGAGAGAGAGAGAGAGAGAGAGAGAGAGAGAGTGGGGGGGGAGAGAGAGAGATAGAGAGAGAGAGGGGTGGGGGGAGAGAAAGAGAGAGATCTTGTCTGGTGTACAGGGAGCCAGAATACACATATGGAGATCCCACGAAGAGATCCCACCCAGAGATCCCCCTCACCTCATAGATCTCATCTCAGAGATCCCAACTAGAGATCCTGCCAGTTCAGAGTTCCACGCAGCTCAAAGCCCCTGTCCCAGTGCCCCTCAGCTCTGGAGGAGGGAGGAACCGGGGAGACACTGAGGACAAGGGCTTGTGCCACCACCCTGCCCAGCCTGGCTCCATGGAAGAGGCAGCAGGCAGATGGAGGACAGCAGAGTCACTCAGAGCTGCCAGCAGACCTCTCACCCTGGGCTCAGACACACAGTTATAGACTGTGTACGCGCTGACTCACCCTGGGCTCAGACACACAGTTATAGACTGTGTACGCCCTGACTCACCCTGGGCTCAGACACACAGTTATAGACTGTGTACGCCCTGACTCTCCCTGACAAGGCCCAACACACACACAAATATACATATATATATATATGAACACAAATATATTTCTCTCCGTCTCTCCTCCTGCCTGTCTGCTTGCCTGTCTGTCTCTCGATCTGTCTGTCTGCTATCCTGTCTGTCTGCTTGTCCGTGTGTCTTTCTCCTGCTAAACATGGTAGCTCGAGGTCCAGTTAAAGTGAACTGTCTCTCCCAGCCTCGGACCCTGCAGTGCCAGCAGCTGTAAATGCAGCGCATGACATCTCAGAGAAGGAGGCACCGAGGAGCACTTTGTTTCAGGGTTTAAAATGTCTTCGTCTACAGGACCCACACCACACACCAGTGGACAGACACTGAGACAGGCCTCTCTGGACCAATGGTCTCAACTACGGGGATGTGAGACGTCAGAGAGGTCACGAGGAAGTCAAGGACCATCCTGGATCGACATGTAATTGTAGCTGATCTACATGTTATCATAACAGTTCCAGTCAGGAGCTAGATGTTATTATAACAGATCAACAGTATGTGTTAGTATAACAGTACCAGATGGTTGCCCCCTGGTTGGCAGTGTCAGGGGCGCTCTCCATGCAGCGAGTTCACTCAGCCAGACACACAAACACGCATCAGACAGACACACATACCTTGCTACTGTCTGCCTCACACACACACACACACACACACACACACACACACACACACACACCATACCTCCACACATCAAACAGACACACATACCTGGGCACTGCCTTGGCCAAACATTGTAAATATTTAGGGTCACCCGTCGCCAAGTGGAAAATCAAAGCCCTGACGTGTGTGTGAGTGTGTGTGTGTGTTTGCTGTGTATACTTTGTGACAATGTGTGTGCGTTTGCTGTGGACGTGTGTTGTCACGGCATGTGTGTGTGTTTGCACTTGCATGCATGTGATTGTGTCTTTGCAGTGTGTGAGCATTGGTAGTGTCTCTGTGTGGGTGTGTGTGTGCATGAGTGTGTGGGTGTGCATGTGTATAAGTGTGCATTAAGGTGTATGAGTGCATGTGTGTGTATGAGTGTGTGTGTGTATACGTTTGTGTGTGTGTGTGTATGAGTGAGTGTGTTTGAAAGCAAACTCTCCTTCGCTGCACTATGCCAGCCCAGCCTGTGAAGGCAGGCAGAGAGTGGTTATCTGTTGATGTGGGCGCCACAGTGTTCAGAACACCACATTAATCATTGCTCTGAATACGCCTTCCACACAACCATCCTCCAGCCCTCCACTTAACATAAACAACAGAAGCCAGACCATTGAGGCTGGTGACTGGGGGAGTGGAGGCCTGGGAGACTGAGAGACTGGGAGACTGGGACATTGGGACACTGGGACACTGGGACACTGGGACACTGGGACACTGGGACACTGGGACACTGGGAGGAGGTAGGACTGGAGGACTTGTGGACTGGGGGACTTGAGGACTGGATTACTGGGGGACTGAAGGACTGAAGGACTCGAGGACTGAAGGACCAGGGGACTGGGGTGCTGGAGGACTGGGAGAACTGGGGGACTGGAGGAGTGGGAGAACTGGGGGACTGGGGGACTGGAGGAGTGGGAGAACTGGGGGACTGGGGGACTGGAGGAGTGGGAGAACTGGGGGAGTGGAGGACTGGAGGACTGGGAGGGCTGTCCTCCCCCAAGCCCTCTCATCTTTCAGATACAAGGTGGGTCTGTGTGTGGGTTAGCGTAGCAGCATTTACGGAGCCTCAGAGGGTCAGAGACCCAGGGCTGAAAGGAGAACTTGTTACAGACACCAGGGATGAATATAACCTTGTGGTGGAGGCTGGAGCGAGGAGCACAGAAGGAGGATTGTACCATACACAGCCTTGTAAACACACCTTTACAAGAACATAGAAGGCCTGTACAGCAGCATGCGCTGGAGTTATCAAAGTCATTAGCATGGTAAAATGTTGTTACATGTAATTACATAGTAATGAACTTTATGGTTTGCGGGAGCGCTGTTCCTAGTGGAAGGGTTAGGAACGGGGCTTGAATAAGAGTCCCATGTTTGACATCAAAGACATAGAGGAACGAACCTCCACAGTCTCTTTGTACCCTTACCCACCCCCCCCCCGCCCTCCACACGCACGCACACACACACACACACACACACGTCTCGCTGTACCCAACCTACCCCCCCCCCGCCTTCCACACACACACACACACACCCACACAGTCTATCTGTACCCTACTCAACCCCCTTCACCACAAACACACACACAAACACGCACTCCCACACACACACAAACACACACAAATATTCACGGCCCCCTCCTTCCCACCCCCAGCCTGACCCCTCCCCCTGGTCGTTCCTCCATCACAGTTCCATGTGTTGTGCTGCAGCCAGCCGGTCTTCAGGAATCTAAAGTTAGAGTGTTTTTCTGCTTTGCAGCAGCCCAGGTCTCGCTCTCTCTCAAAGTTTTACTCTCGCTGGAAGAGCAGCATGTAATTTTCTCCAAGCCAACCCTGCATCTATTTTTTCCAACCACTAATTAATTATAATTCTGCACAGTTTGATGTAGTCAGGCCAAAAGAATGCTGGAGCCGGCAAGTCAAGTTCTGGGAGCAGAAGAGGAGGGAGGGAGGGAGGAGAGAGGAGGGAGACCAAGAGGGGGGCGGAAGGGAGAAGGGAGGGAGGAGTGGGAAGAAGGCTAGAGGGGGAGGGAGGAGGAGGGAGGCAGGAAGAAGAGGGGAGGAGGGAAGAGGGGAAGGAGGGAGGGTGGGAGGCTGGATGGATGGATGGAGGGACTGGACAACAAGCTTGTGGTTTCTCTGCAGCTCATGGACCATGTCCATCACGGTGTCCAGACTGAGTGAAACAGGCTGTGACTGGAGCCATCTCTGCATCCAATCTATAAACCCAGACCACATAATCACAGACCATCTCTACATCCAATCTCCAATTCCAGAGCATCTCCGTGTATCCAGCCTACGATCAGTCAATAGTCAACCTCTGCGTCTGGTCTATAATCAGTCTATAACCCCACACGTCTCTACATCCAGTCTCCAGTCCCAGAGCATCAGGACTCCTGCCCATGCTGTGGAGATGGCAAGAGAAGAGCCTGTGCAGGAGCAAGACAAGTTTCAGAAAGGCACAGACTCTGAATACCCCTCTGTTACTCAACTGCCTAATAGGAAAACATGTTTAGTCTAACGTCTGTTGACACTGTTATTAGTTGGCTGATTACAAAAGCAACACACTGGTCGCTTCTGAGATAGTCCAGGCTCAGAACCATGTATGTGTATGTATGTGGGTGTGTTTCTGTGTGTGTGTGTGTGTGTGTGTGTGTCTGTCAGACACCTCTCCTGTCTGGCCTGGGTGGTCCTTTCCTTCTGCTTCTGACTTAAGACAGGTCACTGAGTCATCAGTAATGTTTTCTGTATCACACACACACATACACACGCATGCTTACACACAGTGTTTGAGGAAGGGGGGATTTCTAAAGAGTCAGAAACATTTTCTGGAGAGCCTCGGTGTTCGGTCCCCACACCAGAGAGAGAGAGAGAGAGAGAGATAGAGAGAGAGAGAGAGAGAGCGAGAGAGAGATAGGAGGGAGTAGAGAGGGAGAGAGATAGAGAGACGATCTAGAGCTCTCTCTACTCGTAGAGATCTCTCTCTCTCTGCTCTCTCTCTCGCGTCTCTCTCGCTCTCTCTTTCTCTTTCCTCTTCGCTCTCTCTCTCTGCTCGCCCTCTCTCTCTCTCTCTCTCGCTGCTCTCTCTCTCTCTCTCTATAGCGTAGAGCGCGAGCTCGCGATCCTGCAGCCTTCAGCTTCCCACACATCCCTCATTCACCATCCTCTGACCCACCAGCCTCCCTCTCTCTGTCACGTTCCACACACTTTCAATTGAGCAGAAGATTCAGTTAGGCACGTATTTTGTGATTTGGAGTGTTGTGTGTTTAACAAGAATCCTGGAGATTACAGTTGGGCAGGAGTAGTCAGAAGGAGGAGAGTTGTAGAGGACCAGGAAAGCAGAGCTCCTAGAGCAGTCCTAGGGTAGAGCAGTCCTGTGGTAGAGCAGTCCTGTGGTAGAGCAGTCCTGTGGCAGAGCAGTCCTGTGGTAGGGCAGTCCTGTGATAGAGCAGTCCTGTGGCAGAGCAGTCCTGTGGTAGAGCAGTCCTGTGGTAGAGCGGTCCTGTGGTAGGGCAGTCCTGTGATAGAGCAGTCCTGTGGTAGAGCAGTGCTGTGACAGAGCAGTGCTGTGACAGAGCAGTCCTGTGGTAGAGCAGTCCTGTGGTAGAGCAGTCCTGTGGTAGGGCAGTCCTGTGGTAGAGCAGTCCTGTGATAGAGCAGTCCTGTGGCAGAGCAGTCCTGTGGTAGAGCAGTGCTGTGACAGAGCAGTGCTGTGACAGAGCAGTCCTGTGGTACAGCAGTCCTGTGGTAGAGCAGTCCTGTGATAGAGCAGTCCTGTGGCAGAGCAGTTTCTGTGGTAGAGCAGTCCTGTGGTAGAGCGGTCCTGTGGTAGGGCAGTCCTGTGATAGAGCAGTCCTGTGGTAGAGCAGTGCTGTGACAGAGCAGTGCTGTGGCAGAGCAGTCCTGTGGTAGAGCAGTTCTGTGGCAGAGCAGTCCTGTGGCAGAGCAGTCCTGTGGTAGAGCAGTCCTGTGGTAGGGCAGTCCTGTTATAGAGCAGTCCTGTGGTAGAGCAGTTCTGTGATGGAGCAGTCCTGTGGTGGAGCAGTCCTGTGGCAGAGCAGTCCTGTGGTACAGCAGTCCTGTGGTAGAGCAGTCCTGTGGCAGAGCAGTCCTGTGGTAGAGCAGTCCTGTGGTAGAGCAGTCCTGTGACAGAGCAGTCCTGTGGTAGAGCAGTCCTGTGGTAGCGTAAGTCCTGTGTAGAGTAAATACAAAGCAGTGTTTTGGTCCCAGGTTACCGTTGGAAAGTATTACAGTTTTAGCCGAGTTTAAACCAGAATAACACACAGCCCACACACTGTCATACACACACACTGTCATACACACACCCACACACATAGTCACACACAAGCAGCAACACACACACACAAGCAGCAACACACACACACAAGCAGTGACACACACATACACACACAAACAAGCATGGCGGTTAGGGTTAGCCCACACACACACACGCAGGCACAGTGGTTAGGGAGGCCATGGCTCTGCTGCCAGCCTTGACATGGCCCTGACGCCTCAAGTATTTTTGTCCACATTTAAAAACAACATGTTTGTGTGTTTAGTGTGCAGGTGTGTACCCTTTTTTGTCTGTGTTTGCCAGTGTGTGTGTGTTTGTGTGTTCTGGCTTGTGTCTGTGTGTGTGTGTGTTGACCCTGACCATCAGGCCTGTGAGTGTGCTGACCATTGTGTTACTTCAACAACCATCCTTGTGTTCCTGTGTGCATGTACAGGTGAGGGTGTGCCTGTGTGTGAGTGTGTGTATGAAGGTACTTGTGTGCATGTGTGTGTGTGGTGTGTGTGTGTGTGTGTGTGTGTGTGTGTGTGTGAGTGTGTGTGTGTGTGTGTGTGTGTGAGTGTGTGTGTGTATGAGGTACTTGTGTGCATGTGTGTGTGTGTGTGTGTGTGTGTGAGTGTGTGTGTGTATGAAGGTGCTTGTGTGCATGTGTGTGTGTGTGTAGTCTGCAGTCTGCAGTCAGCCTGCAGGTTTCCGTCTCCCGTCCTGGACAGAGAGGTCAGGTCAGGTCCACTCAGCAGGTTCAGCTGAGCCCTCTGGCCGACCTCTGTCACCATGACGCCCTGGCCGACCTCTGTCACCGTGACACCCTGGCCGACCTCTGTCACCATGGCACCTGGGGCGGCGTGGCGGCTCTGTCAGGTGTCAGTGTTCCTCTGTGCTGCTGCACGTCGTGTGAACACCGCATCTCACCCAACAGGATCCACGTCCAAGGGACTCGTCACTTTGAAAACGTTCTTTTCATTTGATCATCTTCAAATGTCCATTTCTGTCAGTTTGAAACGGGGCCACTCCTCTGTTTTTATGGATGCAAACACACACCCAGTTAGCCAGCAGTAAAACTCTCTTTAATGGGACATAAAACTGGTTTCCGTCAACGCCACGCGGCAGCTCCTTCTCACAGGAGTCCAGAAGGTTCCGTCTGGAGAGGGATTTCACTGTTCATTTATCATCATATTGTTGGAATATCTAGTTGACTCCTCTCTACCTCTCCCCCTCTCACCATCACTCTCTCTCTCTCTCCTCTCTCCCTCTACTCTCTCTCCCTCTTTCTCTCTCTCTCTCTCTCTCTCTCGTCTCTCTCTCTCTCTCTCTCTCTCTCCCTCTGTCCCTCTCTCTCTCCCTCTCTCCCTCTCCCTCTCTCTGTCCCTCTCTCCCTCTCTCTGTCTCTCTCCCTCTCCCCCTCTCACCCCGTCAGACGCAGGCACTGCAACAGAGACAGACACATAGATATTGTGGTGCCAACCAGACATAATAAAAAACTACCCGGGGTGGATAGGAAAAACTATTAAATGACTTTATTCACATATAATGATGCAACTATGGCTGTTGGTATCCCTGAATAAAATCATTATGTGTCACGTGGAAAGCAGGCCAGGACTGCATACCTTCACAAAAGAGAAGAAGCAGAGATATTTGCACTGCTGCAGACTGCTGCAGACTGCTGCAGACTGCTGCAGACTGCTGCAGACTGCTGACTCCTGCTAGCATGCCGTCAGCATGCACATCAGCTCCTGATAGTGTACCAGAGAGGGTGTCAGTGTGCTGTGTGTGTGGGTGGAGAGGGTGTCAGTGTGCTGTGTGTTGGGTGGAGAGGGTGTCAGTGTGCTGTGTGTTGGGTGGAGAGAGTGTCTGTGTGTTGTGTGTGTGGTGGAGAGGGTGTCAGTGTGCTGTGTGTTGGGTGGAGAGGGTGTCAGTGTGCTGTGTGTTGGGTGGAGATGGTGTCTGTGTGTTGTGTGTGTGGTGGAGAGAGTGTCAGTGTGCAGTGTGTTGGGTGGAGAGGGTGTCAGTGTGCTGTGTGTTGGGTGGGAGAGTGTCAGTGTGCAGTGTTGGGTGAGATGGTGTCTGTGTGTTGTGTGTGTGGTGGAGAGGGTGTCTGTGTGTTGTGTGTTGGGTGGAGAGGGTGTCTGTGTGTTTAATTAGCTCATCCCAAGCCGCTGCTTGGCCACGTGTCGTCATAGCTCCCGACACCCCGGCAACTGTTTTACAGTAATAACAGACCCGTTGTAATTGAAATAAATTGCCGTCGTAGCTTTACGGGGGCTCCCAGTCTGAACTGCTGTGCTGTTAAACGGGAGAGGGTCAGGAGGAGAGGGCTTGGCTCACTTTGTGCTGCTGGAAAACGCTGAGAGACACTACTGTGTTCCAGAGCTGCTGCGTGCACCTACACACACCTCACATACACACACCTCATGTACACACACCTCACATACACACACCTCACCTACACACACCTCACATACACACACCTCCTCACGCACACACACGCCTCACGTACACACACCTCCCTCACGCACATCTCCTCACGCACACACACTTCACTCGCGCACACCTCTCCCACACGCATCCATCATTTAGTGGCACCCTGCTTGCTGCTTCATTCAAACAGGCTGCTGCTGTTCACCAGTTGAAATACACCAACAACTGAATACATGTTAGAAACGTTGACTGCATGAGATGAACGCTGGGGCTGGTGACAAAGCCAAGTCTTCTGTAGTCACTCCACGGCAAATCCTTTCATGATCAAATGAATGAACACCCACAGTATGTGAGTGGATGGGTGGGGGTGTGCCAGGCAGGAGACTGCGGCAGAGGACCGGTCCTCAGGGTCACCGCCGAGCTGGGAGCAGATCCTGGGGAGGTGCCCGGATGGGAGAGAGAGCTCACGAGCGGGGACGCGAGATGCGCGGTGACGTGTGCCCCTCTGAGGCGTTCGAATACGGAGGGGAGCGAGCGAACGTGGAAGAAGTCGAGGTTTGGCCTCGGTTTGTTGTTTGTTTGTCCTCCGTGTGTCAACAGACGTTTGCCGTAGCAGGCTGCGTGGGGCAAGGGAGTCTGGATGGGGCGAGGACAGAAACGAACAGCTCGGGGAGAACTCCACTGTTGCTTTTTTCGTCCGAATGTGTTCAGAGAGAGGCGGCCCCTGCCTCAGCTTCTACAGACACAGACACTTCTACAGGGGCTTTGGAGTTTGGGTTCATCACTTTCATTAGTGTCGTGTTTACTGTTAGGGCCGTTGGAAATTTCCCCTCGCATTAAACCGAAATGAGGGCAACATTTCAATAATATGCATTGGAACACAATGTACCAGGGAGATGTTGCTTTGGTTTTGTCACCGCTCAGGTATTCGCGGAGGTTTCTAGAACAGGTTTGTCCTCTATGTGCCTGCCAGGCTGAGTGCTTCTCCAGGGCGGGAGAGTAATGAGCTGTCAGCGCGAGGGAGACAGAAAAAGACAGTGTTCTCTTGGCGTTCAAAAAAAAGAAGATAATTACCGCTGATCACTGCGGTAATAACGACGGCCCGTCTTTCAGGACGGGACAGGAAGCGGAGCTGCGAGAGGACGGGCTCTTTCTTCTTCTCTCTCTTCCTGTCTCTCACCGTGCCAACGGATGACTTATAGCACTTAAAACCGCCATCTTATTGACTTTTACGAGGCTGCTACCACCGAACGTGTGACGATTCTCTGTGGAACTGATTAAAAAAATCCAGGTGAAATCAAAGGGTTTATACTTTTTTTACAACTTTTTTGTGTGCGAAACATCACAGCTGTTCGGATTCATTTACTAGTTTAAATCGGTTATGTGAAAATTAGTCATGTAAACAGATTTTGATTGGAATCTTTATATGAAAATCTAATTACACATTTCTCGTGGGTGTAGTGTTTATACAGGTAGATTTCAGCTAACAGCAGCTGGACGCCCATACACTTCTTAGATCTTAGACTGTCTCTTTAGAGGGAAGGAGAAGAGAGAGGGAGAGTGAGAGGAGAGGAGAGGGGAGGGGAGGTCTTGCTGGGTGTAGTTGGGTAGTGGGAGTGGTGAGATCGAGGAGAGCTCTAGCGATCGCGATCTACTGCGCTGCGTCTGCGCAGATCGAGCGCGATCTCTCCTCTCTCGCTCTCTCTCTCGCTCTCTCTCGTCTCTCTATCGCTCTCGCTCTCGCTCTCGCTACTCTCTCTCTCGCTACTCGCTCGCTCTCGCTCTCTCTCTCTCCCCTCGTCTCCGCGCTCCTCTCGCGCGCGTCTCGTCCGACTCTCCTGCTCATCTGCTTCGTACTTCGGCGTGTGTCCACGCTACTACTCATGGGGCTGTCCTCTGGTTCTCTGTCCTGGGCTGTTAGCTGGCATTTGGATCTGTTTGCCCCCATGACAGCCCAGATCCCAGACCAAATGGCTTCTTTCTGGATGTGACAAGTCATTTGTTTTGCAAATTGCTGGTGAGAAATCCTCCCTGCATTAGAAAATGGTCTTTGCCAGTACATGTTTAGAAGAGGTCCACATTCAGGAGGGTGGGTCCATTTGAGTCGCTCTGTTTTGGTCACAGCCACAATTTAAATGATAGTGATGCGTCGGTGCGGTGGGGGGGGGGTACATTTTTCACTGTGGAGCCATCTTAGCTTGTGATGAAAGGACAGCCTATGCAGTTAACATGGTCGCTCTTGAAGAGAACACACACACACATGCATACATAATCAATAGAACCTTTTAAATGATCAACGTAGCCCAACATGGCTACGTAGGTCCAAAGATCATACCCAGACTGGCAATGACGATAATGTTCATTCGGTCTGTGACGTCACCCATGACCCAAGAGCCAGTGTGACAGACACGAATCCTGAGAAGCTTTCAAAACCAGACAACAAACCACACCCTCCCCCTGAAAGAGGTTATCAGCTCAGCACATCTCTGAACAGTTTTAATAACTTTCTGGTTGCAGGCAGCATGCCTCCGGTGCTGCTGCATCGCCCTGCAGGAAAGATGCTCAGCTGTTGGAGTGAAACACAAACACCAGTTCCCTTTAATGAGGGCAGCGATGAAAGTGCAGAGTAATTACTGTCAGCACGTGAGACAGACAGAACGCAGGCCTCCCGTCTCCAGGCGCGCAGAGAGATCTGAGGAGAGCACCGCGGAAAAGAGAACACCCCATCTCCCAAACACTGTTTACCCCCAGTCTTTAGCGTTCAATTATGGACGAGATTCGCTTTGAAAATTCAACATTTTCTCACGTTGCTTGTTCTGCTTCATCTCTGCAATTATTAATTTGCGTAAAACTCATTAATAATGAATGTGAGCGGTAATTACCCACAAGCCCCAGCATCGAAGAGGAGTCAGAGCCCCTCCCTTTCACGAGAGTTGGTGGTGTGCTTCTTGTATGAGTGTGTGAGAGGGTTAACTTGTGTTGTGTGTGTGTGTGTGAGGGTTAGCTTGTGTGGGTTGTGTGTGTATTGTGTGTGTGTGAGGGTTAGCTTGTGTGTGTGTGTGAGGGTTAACTTGTGTGTGTGGGTGTGTGTTGAGGGTTTAGCTTGTCTGTGTGTGAGGGTTAGCTTGTGTGTGTGTGTGTAGGGTTAGCTTGTCTGTGTGTTGTGGTGTGTGTGTGTTGTGTGTTGTGTGTGTGTGTGTGGTGTGTGTGTGTGAGGGTTAGCTTGTGTGTGTGTGTGTGTGAGGATTTGAGAGCAACCGGTCACTACCATGGTAACACAACAAGTCCTGACATGAGAAATATGTAAATGACAGACATTTACCAAAGTATTTTCAGGGTAGGTCATCCAGGACATGATACAGTCGGGGTGGGTGCAGGGGGTGGTGAGGAGGGCAGGTATGAGGCGACGGGGTCTGAGAAGGGGGGATTCTGGGAAGGGGGGGGAGGTCGAGAAGGGGGAGGGTCTGAGAAGGGGGAGGCCTGGAAGCGCCGGGACTTGCTGATGAGTCAAGGTGTCGAGCATTGAGCAAGACATTAGGAAGACAAGTTTAGTGGTCTAGTGATTACAACTATTTTTCACCTGCTGGGGACTGTGCTGTCCCAGGCCTGTGATTGATATCTGAGGTTATTCATCTTGGAGATGTCGCCTGGAGCCACACTCAATCAATACCTCGATTCTTCTGCAGTCATGTGCCCAGACATACCTCGGGTGTGTGTGTGTGGTGTGTGTGTGTGTGTGTGTGTGTGTGTGTGTTGTGTTGTGTGTGTGTGTGTGTGTTGTGTGTGTGTGAGTGTGTGTGTGCTTCTGTGTGTGTGTAGTTGATATGTACATGCCTTTGAGAACTTTTCTTATCTGTGTTAATAGTTGATAAGTTAACACCCTCCGAAGACTGAAAAATCAGCTACTTGTGTTTCTGCTTTCCTACCTGGTCTGGTCTGGTCTGGCCTGGTCTTAGAGGAGAGGAGGCAGGGAGGCATGGAGAAAAGAGAGTAGGGAGGGAGTTAGGGAGGAGGGGAGGAGGAGGGGACACAGGAAGCCAGATCCGTGAGCTTAACCACGCACTTGTAAAAACACTGTGTCTCGGCGCCAAGGATCTCACTGTGTTTTCGCGACTAAAGGTGAGGAGGGCAAGCGAGGTAAGGGAGGGGGGACGAGGGAGAGCGGCGGGCGAGGGAGGGGTGAGGAAGATTAGCGTCTGATGCTTTCTAATGCTGCTCCTCCTCTGAGCTCAGAGCAGCAGAGGAGCCGGAGCTGCTAGCAGCAGTCTGGGCTCACAGCACAGGACCCCTCTGAAAGCACCACACCACACCCACACATTTTATATCCATCGTAAGCACCATGAAAGTGACCCCTTGTCGTCTCGATGTTGTCCCGGCCCGACTTTTTGTTAATGTTTTGGAATCGAATCGCTCCTTTCATCACCAAAATGTTTAACATGTCACTCTCAGCTGGTGTGTTCCCATGTTCCCTTAAACATGCTGTTGTGGAACCTCATCTAAAGAAGCCACGCTTGGACCCAGCAGAGCTACAGAACTTCAGGCCTATCTCCAAGATCCCGTTCCTGGCCAAATTCTGGAAAAGGTTGTTTGTAACCAACTTACAACATTCTTGGAGGCTAACAACATATTCGACACTTTTCAGTCTGGTTTCAGAAAATGTCACTCCACTGAAACAGCACTGTTAAAAGTGTCCAGTGACATTATGATGGCTGCCGACTCCGGTAAATGTTCTGTCCTGGTCCTGCTAGACCTGTCGTCTGCGTTTGACACAGTGGACCATGATATTCTGTTTAACAGACTACGGGATGCGGTCGGCATGTCAGGGGCCCTGTGTTAGAGTGGTTTCGATCATACCTGAATGGTAGAACCTTCTGTGTGTCCTCTAATAACATGATGTCAGTACCCGGCGGACTTGCAGTGTGGGGTACCCCAGGTGCTCAGTCCTTGGGGCCGATTCTATTCTTGATTTATTTTGCTTCCTTTAGGTGAGCTGATCCAGCAGTTTCAGTGACATTTCTTACCATCTGTATGCTGATGATCTTCAACTGTACTGCTCGTTTAAGCCCAGCGAACCCCAGAGGCTGGCTTCCCTTACAAACTGTCTGTCCAAAATAAAGCTATGGCTCAGTGAGAATAGCCTCCAGCTGAACTCCACCAAAACTGAAACCCTAGTTGTCGCCCCGGACACTATTGTCCCACTCATTACCCAGCATCTCGGCAACTTAAGCAACTCAGTAAAAAAAAGTCTGAGGAATCTTGGTGTAGTGTTTGATGAAGGGATGTCCCTAGAACGGCATATGAATCAGCTGGTCAAGAACTGCAATTTTCACTTGCGCAACATCTCCAAGCTCAGACACATGGTCTCGAGTCACGAGCTTGAGATGATTGTCCACACTTTTGTGTCCTCGCGATTGGACTACTGTAACAGCCTTCTAACATGCCTTAGTAAAAAGGCTTGGCTCGTTTACAAGTTTGTCCAAAACTCGGCGGCGAGGCTCCTGACCCGCACCGACAGAGAGCCCATATTTCTCCTATTTTGAAAGCTTTTACATTGGCTCCCTGTCACATACAGAGTAAACTTTAAAATCCTGGTGCTGACGTTCAGGGCTCCTCCCACGGTCAGGCTCCTGATTACATTAAGGGCCTGATCCAGCCTTATGCCTCCAACAGGAGCCTGAGGTCCTCCACGCAGAACCTCCTGATGGTTCCTCGCACTCGTCTTAAAACCAGAGGAGACAGATCATTCAAGGCTGTTGCTCCTCGTCTGTGGAATGACCTGCCCCAGTCCCTGCGCATTCTGGACTCTGTGGATATTTTTAAGAGTCAGCTTAAGACGCACTTGTTCAGACAGGCCTTCTAGATCCATGTACTCTGTATTATATTGTATAGTATTATATTGTATGTTCTTAAGAAACTCTTCTTTGTAACAGACTCTGTATATGTGTCGTTTTATTGTATTTTATTGTGTTTTTAATGTGAAGCGCTTTGTGACCTTGGCCTGCGAGAGGCGCTATATAAATAAACTTTACTTACTTACTTACTTACACCACACTGAGGAGAACACAGCCTGGGGGGTCCCACCCGTGGCAACAATAGGAGCGACACTGTTAGGAAAAACACATATGCATTTATAAAACGCCCCAAGCTTCAAATCCCGATAGGGAGATCGAGACGTGAACGCAAGCGTTTTCTCTCGGCCTCCGGCCCTGTGCCCGGAGGGCGGGGCAACGGTAGCACGGAGTCATCGCTATGGCGAGGGGATATTTGTGGGCATCTATTTTGGATGCGATCTATTCTATAAGGGGATGTGTGTTTTATACTGAGCTGGCTCCCGCACAGAAACACTCAGGTTACTGTGCTCACTCATTACCTCTCTGCTTTTAGCTGTCATAACACTCATGTTTTGGGCTTCAGTCGACGCTGGACATACTGGACCGACCGCGGGCCAGACATAGTAACCCGTGTTTTAGGTGGAACTGTCCGCCGAGCTGACAGCATGGGCCCCGGGAGACCTTGGACTGCTCCAGACCCCAGGGAGAGCAGAAAGAGATAGAGAGAGAGAAGAGAGAGAAGAGAGAGAGAGAGAGGAGAGATAGAAGAGAGCGAGAGAGAGAAAGAAGAGAGATAGAGGATAGCTATAGAAACCGAGAGCAAGAGTAAAGGAGATAGAAGAGATAACAAGAGAGAGGGAGCTAGTATCCTCCTCTCTCTTCCCTCGTCTCCATCTCTCTCTCCTCTCCGCTTTTCTCTCTACTCTCTCTCTTCTCTCTCCCCTCTCCTCTCCTTCTCTTGTTTTTTTCTCCCATCTCTCTCCTCTTTCTCTCTCTTCTCTGCGCCCTCGTTTTTTTGTTTCGCTCTCTCCTCTCTTCTCTCTCTGTCCTCTCTCTCTCTTCTCGCTCTTCTCTGCTCTCGGAGAAAAAGAAAAAGGCGGGGAGACCCGAGACAGAGGGAGAAGAGAGACAAGATAGTGAGTAAGTAGAGAGATATAGAGACAGAGAGACAGAGAGAAGAGAGAGAGAGAGAGAAGAGAGAGAGAGAGAGAGAGGAGAGGAGTATATAGAGAGAGAGAGAGAGAGAGAGGAGAGGGAGAGAAGAGAAGAGAGAGAGAAGAGAGATACAGAAATAAATTGTCTCGCCCCTGAAGAAGTAGGGACCCTTCTATCTCTTGACAGAACATCGCAGAGGTGCACGGACCGATTGGTACCTATGGTTTACAACACACTCC
>CAEFZP010001674.1:0-42500 GCA_903064625.1 Mallotus villosus
TCACTATGACTCAGGTGTGTGAGATGGTTAGAGCTCGGATGTGGCTGTGTGTGTCTCGGACGTGAATGGCATCTGGATGAGCTCTGTGGCAACACATGATGTCATTCAATACTCAGCTCTGCCTGTTTGACTGGGATACTAGGGTGTTGGGGAAATGACATGTCTTGATTCTAGCTGTGTGAACTGAAATAAGTCTATGTAGAACTACACAATGAATTCATTTTGACTTAATATTTACTTTACTGTATCCATGGAGATGTATTCGATGTGAAGCCATGGTCTGGACAAGTGTGCAGGAAACAGTGAGTGAAATTGTGAATGTTATGGGCCCTATCTTGCACCCAGCGCAATTGACTTTGTCAGTGACGCAAGTATCATTCCTATCTTGCACTCGGCGCAAAGCGGATTTTTCCCTCCACGGGCGCACGTCGAAATGACCTTGCGCTCCCGGGGGCGGTTTTAGCGAAAAAGGAGGCGTGTTCTGGCGCAAACGTTCTTGGTGCTATCTTGCGGTTTCCGAAAAACCATTCCGCCACTGACCAGGAAAAAGGTGGTTTAAAGACAATGGCGCATTATTCAGATGCTATTTTAAGGGCGCAAGCTTGGTCCGTGCGCACTGCTGGCGAAGCCAGGGTATTCTTCCTGCGAAACTACGTATTGTTTTGATTTATTGTATGGCTAGCTGTGTTACATTTCGTTCATGTCAATGATTAATAAGATGTTCATGAGAAATCTGTATGTATGTGAACTTGAATTGTAACAACTGTGGCAATTTACCCCTACGCCTGTTTAACCGAAGCTAATTTGGGTAGGTTTCTTCTCCCATGCACATCAGAATCAGAATCAGAATTCGGTTTTCAATTTACTGTGGCAGGAAGGTGCAAACAGGTCTTAAATTAAGTTAAAAAACAGTTACACTAATTCTAAGAACTAAGCAATTAAAAAAATATATATATATATGTCAAAATAGGCTACATTTGAATGAGCAGCATGAGTGGGCAACTTAGTGCAATGAAACTGCTCTGCCTTTCCCATACAATGTCACTTCTCTATCGTTTACGGTCCTGACAAGAACGGCCGTCTCCTGTGAACCGCTGGCGTGCGCCTGGCAAATCCGCCGTTATAATAGCAATCCGCCATGGAACAAGCGCTGCTCTTAAAGGGAATGTGAGATGACGCTCTGATTGGCTTATTGCACGTTACGCCCAAACCACACCCATTAGTAATGTAGCTACCTCTTTTACATTTGCGTCAGGCGCAAAGTCATTTATCCCGCTGCTAAAATAGCAACCGCACCGGAGTCCCGCCCACTTGCGCTTTGCGCTTTGCGCTTTGATACTTGCGTTTCAGATCGTCAAAATAGGGCCCAATATGTGAAACAATATATCATGTGTATTTACCCGAAATGGATGATTACAGTCTCTACATTTTTGTTGTTGTGACAAGTAGCAAACATGAATTCTTGGCAGTGCTCCATTTAGAATGTTTCAGGCCTTGGCACTAAGGAGCTTAGTATATACAGTATGTGTGTGCATGTGAGCGTGTGTCTGTAGCTGCAGGCTAAAAGGCAGCAGGGATTGTTGGCACATTTATATTTCACAAGCAATTTTTTCCATGGTATGTGTTTATCGCAAAGCACTCGTCCTTTCAAACATACAGGTAATGCATCCCTTTAAGTACAAGACAGCTTCCATCCTATTCAATTCGATTACGTTTGTTCTATTCTCGTGCATTATACTTTACGGAGGTGTTGTTTGTTCCTGTCAAGGTGACATGTATCAGCCGTTATCTCTTCAGTTAATGACCTATCCCACCTTTCTCTCTATGTTACTCATACAATGCAGAGAGCAAAAAGCTTTTACAAGTCTTCCGGCTCCGTAAATGTCTCACCCCTCTCAAATCTCCTCATCCTCTCATCTCTCTCTGTCCTCTCAATTCTCCTCATCCCCTCATCTCTCTGTCTCTCTCAATTCTCCTCATCCCCTCATCTCTCTGTCTCTCTCAATTCTCCTCATCCCCTCATCTCTCTGTCTCTCTCAATTCTCCTCATCCCCTCATCTCTCTGTCTCTCTCAATTCTCCTCATCCCCTCATCTCTCTGTCTCTCTCAATTCTCCTCATCCCCTCACCTCTCTGTCTCTCTCAATTCTCCTCATCCCCTCATCTCTCTGTCTCTCTCAATTCTCCTCATCCCCTCATCTCTCTGTCTCTCTCAGTTCCCTTCTCCCTCATGTATTGCTCCAGTCCCTGAGTTGTCATTGCAGAGCCATTTTAGTCTTGAGATCAGAGCTGCTGAATGGAGAGAAACTGGCTAAAGCCATGAGCCCAGCCGAACAGCAGCAGGAGGCAGCCGGGCTCACAGACGACAGAGCCCAGCCAATCAGCAGCAGGAAGCAGCCGGCTCACAGACGACAGAGCCCAGCAGCAGTAATGACTCAGCACTCCCAGAAGAACTGGGACACAAAGTTGGGCCAAATAACCACCAATCTTCTAAGTTTATACTTGTGGTTGCCCTTTTTAATAAGTGTGTCTGTGTATGTATGTGTGTGTGTGTGTGTGTTTGAGCATGTGGGTTAACATTGGTGTGTGTGTGTTTTCCTTTTGACTCAAGTAAAGCTGGAAATAGCCCACTCCTACTCCCAGCTTTTTAACTGGTGACCTGTGTGACTCAGATGGACGCTCTTTAATAATGACTTCATGTTCTTTGTGTAAGAATAAAAACCCATTATGTGAGCTCACTTAAGTTTACAATATCTGTGAAAGCACCCTCTCTACACTGCCATTGTAAAAACGCAAGCTATTCAGCAATTAAGAGGCGTAATGAAACAGTTTCAAATGAACCAGAAGGTGGGGAGCACCACAGGGCACAATGCTTGGACCTTTTCGATTTAGTGAAACGGTCAAGACAAGAATCAGTCAAATATCAGCTTTGTTTAAGGCGAGCTCTCGCTTCCCAGGACCATTCTTGTTGCTCAGATCCACAGGACCCTGATCTAAATATAGCACCGGTGTTTTGGCTGAACTCAATCCAACGGACTTGTGAAAGCTTGAGTTCTCCGTCACATCTCCAATCCCAAGGCAAGGGAAATGGGAGAGTCCAAGTACAGTACGGTTGAATTAACATCCTGTATGACTGTGCCAAAAAAAAACATCACCACACAGCCGGGGTTATGTGTGTGTGTGTGTATGTGTGTGAGTGAGCGTGTGTATGTGCGTGCCTCTGCATATGTTTTGCTCTGTTTATTTAACTGATTTGGCAATTAAAACCAACACCATGACCAGAAACATTTCTAGTGTACCACTCCACACAATAACTAAGAGATGGATAGAGTCCTTCATAACACCTTGCCCTGAATGTGAGACATACAGTGGAACATTTTGAACGGAAATAGAAACATTAACACATCTTACATAAGAAGTCTGCAGAGAGTGCCTCTGCCCCCTTATAATAGCATCTCAAGTGTAAAAAAACATCACATTAGGAAAGAGTTCATCTTCACACATCAGCTTGAGCTGAGATGAGGCTTTGGCAACTGTCTGTGTGTGTGTGTGTGTGTGTGTGTTTGTGTGTGTGCACGTGTCTGGAGGGCCTATTATATTCATAAAACAATTTAGGAAACAATCAAAATGTTGCCTGAATTTGTTCATGAGGTACCCAACACACGTTTAAAGGTGTCTTTTTTTTATAATAAAAAAACACTCTTTTAAATTGATAATTTATTGTTTGTCTTTACATCCCTTCACAAAATAAGCTTTAAATCTAATCAAATCGAGGATTGTTTTATGGTAGCTGTGCAATCAAACATTTAGCATACTGTATTTATGGAATCCCAGAAAGTGTTCCATATCCTCAAGTCCAAGGTGGAATTCTGAAATACAGCACCAGACAAGTGGAGAAGTCTAGAAACAAAAATAAACACCCCTATGATCTTGGTTTAGTTCTATCAGACCCAATCATTGGCCACTGAGAGAATAATTTTGGTTTTAATTGGCTGGAGGAAACCACAGTGGTTTTAAACCACAATATGTACACAGTATTATTCAGAGTGGTTTATACAGCAGAGCTGAAATTGTACAGCATTGTACACAATACAACACAATGCAATGTCAAGGAAAGGCAATTACAATGGCTGCTATCAACAAATAAACAGTTAAATTGTCCTCGGAGAAAGCCAAACAATAACGCACACAGACAAACAAGCACAATGTCTTTCTGAAAATTGCTCTTAGCAAATGGAATATCTCATCTGTTGGCTTGTTTGCCCAGTAGTAAGCTTCCTCATCCTGTATCTAACCATAGCCACACTCATACAGAACACGATGGTGCCAAGCTTGCTATTTAGGGTTTCTAAAGTTTTGTTAAGGACAATTCATGTCGGGATTTCCTGTTCTGAGTAAGACAACCCTGGAGACTAAACTTCTGGATTGGTTTCGGACATCTGAAGGACAAACTAGGAAGGCTCGTGTACCAACCCAATTCCCAAAACATGCTGGAGGGGCAAAACTGTAGAGCCTGAGTACCAGGCAACAGCAGATTCTTGGCCAGGCCCAAAACCATAAGAAAAACAAGCTGTGCTTTGGCACGGTATGGGAACTGGGATCTGCTGACACAAAATGGCTGTTTTGTAGTACCATCCTGGCAGATGAGACCGAGACCAAAACTCCACAGTCCACGTCTCAGACTCCCTGCTTGAATGAACCTCAGCACCATACCCACTCAACAGTCCTGTTCTACAGAACGGTTTGGACAGACAGAAAGGCATGAAAAAGGTCAGAGGTCAGAGAAAGGAGAGACAGAGAGAATAACAGACGTGTGAGAGAGGGAAATAGAACGAGAGTGGAAGAGTAAAAGGGGGAGAGGTTTTCCAGTTAGCTGCATGAGATCTTTGCCACCCAAGGTTAGGATATAAGAACCGTTCAGGGACAGGGGAACGGAGGAAGGAGACGACTCGTTTTTTGCCCTTTCTCATGATGGGCGTGTGAGAATGCAAGAGGCGTGCCACATTCAGGGAAGTACAAGCAATGTAAAACAGTGTAGCATGCAAAGCACTGAGGGACAGAGACTGAGGGGAGAGCAGGAGAAGGAGTAGCTTGCCAAGCCATGGTCCTGAGAGGAAAGAGAGTTCAATATACAAAGCAGGCTTTAGGCTACCTGGCAGCTGCCTGTCTTATACAAACCTCACTGAAGCTTTTACTGAAATCTCAAACAGCTGTTTCCTGGTTTATCGATCCAATTAGCTCCATTCTTTTAGATGTGAGTAGTTCCAAAGACAATGTTTTGGGAATGTTTGATTAAACAATGAAAAAGGATGTAAGGAACTGAGCAGTGGGAGAGATGAGGCAGTGATGGACGACAGGAAGCAGCCTGACATGGCCTGTTTAAATAAGAGGGATCATTATGATCATGCTCGTCTTTACTGTCATCATCCTCCTCCTCCTCATGATTATCGCCATTTCTCATTCTCTTTTCCAGGGTGACCTACCAATCTGATCCCCAGGATGATCCCCCCAAACATGTCACCCAGCCCCTCCCTCACCGTCACCCAGCCCCTCCCTCACCGTCACCCAGCCCCTCCCTCACCGTCACCCAGCCCCTCCCTCACCGTCACCCAGCCCCTCCCTCACCGTCACCCAGCCCCTCCCTCATCATCACCCAGCCCCTCCCTCATCATCACCCAGCCCCTCCCTCACTCATCACCCAGCCCCTCCCTCACTGTCACCCAGCCCCTCCCTCATCATCACCCAGCCCCTCCCTCACCGTCACCCAGCCCCTCCCTCACCGTCACCCAGCCCCTCCCTCACCGTCACCCAGCCCCTCCCTCACCGTCACCCAGCCCCTCCCTCACCGTCACCCAGCCCCTCCCTGTCCATCACTCTTCCAGTGTATTGCTACACAACCCACAAACCTCTGTCTGACCTCCACTTTCAAATCATAAGAAGGAAATCATTGCCTTATCCAAATATGCCATGAGACCACCGTATTTTCCAGAGAATTCTGAGATCAACACTGACCCTTGACCTCTAGCACACTCAAATAGCTCTACTAATGCTTTTCACTGATTGGTCACAACCAAGACTGTCTTGCTTTGAAGGTAGCTCTCCACGACACTACCCAAACAAAACTAACCAATCACACCCAGGCACTGCCTTATTATGCTAATCTCGAATGCATCGCCTCGATGTATCGGGTGTGTATAATTCTATGTTCTGAATTTCACATCATAGCTTCCACTCACTCAATTATTCATCATACTCATTGGTTCATACAGAGAATACAACCACACAAATTACAGAAAGCATGAATAAAAACAAAACCCCCCTCCATCCCTCCATCCCTATTGCCCACATCAATGATAGATCCCATTTACCATCCTCATGAATGTTGTCTAAATGCTAATGCTAATGAGGCTAGGAGTGAAACAGGGGGGACGTATCACATTTCTAATACTGCGCCTCTAATAGGCTATCACTGTCATTGTATCCCATTTTAGGGAAGCCTTGGCGGCATAAATTTACATTCCGGCTGTTACCTAATTGACTTGATTAGCATGAGCTCAGCGGCACAGCAAAGACAGCAATCAGAGCAGGAAATCAGCGTTCATTATCCTCAGCCTGACAACTGTCGACCAGGGACACAAAAGTCTAAATATCCCACACTGCAGGGGATTAGGTTAAATGGTTTTGTCAGGACCCGTATTTGTGTGTGTATGTGTATATGCACGTGTTTTCCAATTTGGCCATGACTGTGCTTTTGCGTGTGTGTATATGAGCATCTGTGTTTGTGTATGTAGGTTTCGACTTGTCGCACTTGTGTTTAAACAAAATGAAACCCCCAATCGTTCGTTCCATCAAAATATCTATGTTCCAGTTAAGGAGAGTCTACAAGCAGCATGGAGGCTTTAATTGCTGTTAATGATGTTTGTGATGGACTGTGAGTGGACGAGAGTGAGACATTATCTCAGAGGCTCTTCTGGCATGGAGCGCTTCTAACAGTTCTTACTGCCTAATCCCCACCAGGACGCCGTGCAGCAATCAATGAGTCATCCTGGTGGATCCAAGCTTTCAGGCCTTGCCCGCATGCCTTGGAAACCAAATAAGAAAAGAAAAAAGGAAAAGTGTAAAGAGAGAGAGACAGACAGGCTGACAGAGAGAGAGAGAAATAGAGTTCTGCTGGTGGAGCTGACTTCCTTGCCTCCTTGTGGAATCGCAGTGTCTCTCCTCTAATTCTTTCTCTTCTCTCTTTCACAATCTCCCCTTCTCTATCTTCCTTTCCTCTCCCTCTATCTCTCTTCCTTACTCGTCTATCTTTCTTAATCTCTTCATTCTCTCTGACAAGCACACCCATATTCTCCTGCTGGTATTGCCATACCAGCCTACCCATGTCTCTATTTCTCCTCCCTCTCCAGTCCACAGGATAAACCTCTGATCAAGACCCCTCAGCCCACCTCCCCTCCCACATGCTATATACCTGCATGTCCGCACAGTATGCAGTCTGCACAGCAACTGTGACAGAAAATGACAGAATCCCACAGGAGTCAGTGGAGTGTAAGAAAATGCTTTTTGATTGGATCGAGAGCTGTCCTCGGGGTTCTAGAAAAAGACATTCCTCCCTCCATCCGCTGGTTGACTGTTTTCTGATTTTAATTTGCCTCCGTTCGTAACTTGGGAGCTGCTCTCAGCTAAGTCATGAACCACAGCAGTCCAGGTTGCTATAAACACAGCGGTTGGGGAATTCCATGTGGTTTTTAAGGCCTGGTCAGAATGCTTCATATGGGTCTGGTTCAAACCTGCGTTCGCCACAATGAACGTGTGAAGCGATGCAGGGCTGAGCCTGTGATTGGCAGGACAGAGACTTAGACAGAGACAGAGAGAGGTGCTCCGGGTGGAAGTGAATAACTGGCGTGGCATGCCAAACAACCTACTGGAGTTTTCAATAGAAATCTGTCAACGCTGTAATCCCCCCGAGTCAGCAGTCCTGCACCCTGCAGCAGCACGCACACAGAAGCATGTGGACACACATACCCATGCACGCCTGCACGCACACATTCACACACACATGTCATCGGTAACAGCACCAAAGTGCAACATGCGTATGTGCACACAGAATTGGTAACCATACCACAAGGCAACACACATACACACACAGGGGTTGGGCCAAGCATAGTCCTCGATTGTCGATACTACTACATTAAATGAGTTGAAATTGTGGTTGGAATCTTTGTCATCAACAATCCTTCCCAGAATCCATCCGGGGGCAGGGGGGGGGGAGAGGAATGAGGGAGGAGGCGGAGGAGAAGAAAGCAGTGGGGGAAGAATGTGAGACAAAGCATTTTGTCCACAAGTAGTGACTGTGACATTGGTCTGGTCTTAACCCAGTGAACCCTGAGGTGTGGCCTGATATGACAGGCATGACTGGGCCCTCAGACCCCAGGTCGCAGACCAGGCATGGGAGGTTATCTGCAGACAAACTGCTCAGAAATCACACTTCTATTCATGGCCTTGGAGCAAAGGCTTTTGTCATCTTCTTAGTGTGTGTATGAATGTGTGTGTGTGTGCCAGTATGTCTTTGTCTGTTTTGTTACATGCTAACAGTCAGCTGGACCAGCAGCCCTCATGGCATATGTTACATACTAACAGTCAAGCTTTCCAGCTAGGCCATATAGAGACCCGACAGCTGCATATATACTGTGCGATTCTCACTGTGTGTTCTGAGGTTTAAGCCGCATGCAACCTGCTCAGTTGTAAGTGAAGTACTGTAGACCAACATAGCAGAGCTGTAACTGGTGTAAAAGCTGAGTTCTGGAAAAATCTTGTTTGTGCATCTGTAGACGTTAAGGTACCAGTGGTCATTTAAATGTTCTTGCGTTTGAGACTTTTTATAAACCCTCACAGCATAAAGCAGAGTCTTTTAATAATATATATATATATATATATGATATATTATCTTATTAAACTATATTTTACAATACTGTGCAATAGCCCCTCAGCATCTGTAGCATTGGTAAGTAACAGACCCAGGGCCATGAAAGCACATTTGCATACGTGTTCCCTGAACAGTCTACACAGCAGCTCCTGGGGAGGTATGTCATACTGTATGCATGGCTGCATGGAGGTCCCCTCCGTCAGCGGGCTGCACTGGATGGTGTGAATCCATGCGTTCCTTTAAGTAATTGATTCACTGTCTCTCACATGTAGAAGCATTGAATCTAGAGCACGGTAAACGCTGATCAGACACTAAAGTGTCAAGTGGGTCTGAGGGGGATAGGGGGAGGAGGGGAGGGGGGACTCCATGTCATGTCTCCCCACATAGGGCCACTGAATGACGGATTGCCTGTTTAACCACGGGGGTGGATGTGGGGGTTGGTGCGGGCTGAAGCTAGCCTAGCGGGCTAATTATGTGGAGAGTGCAGATTAGCTGTGAATGGTAAAAAGTGAAAGTGCTGATGGTGGGGATGTGAGGGATGGCTAGCCAGCAGCAGGCCTGATGCATAGGTATTTTGTCTTTGTTTGTAAGTTGGGTCTATTTAGTCGATGTATCAATGGGCATCTCTATGGCTGCATCATTGCATGTAAAAATAGCAATGTGGAAGAACTGTCTGTGACATTTCACATCCTGTGAAATTCCTTTCCAGAGTCTATGAGGAAGAAACAACGTTAAATGAATCAATGGAGCCACGCCATGTCTCAGCTCTCCTGCACCAAGCCCCCACACAAATATATCATTTGGTGGCGGTTTTGAGAAAACAAGATGGGGGCTTCCCTCCTGGCGAGCCCCCGGGCTCCCTGCCTCGACATGATGGACAGACCAGCTGCAGGAGCCGATCAGCAACATGGAAAACAACCCGTCCTTCTGACAGCAGGGCTGGTGTGAACAAATATCCCCGGCTCTCCTCACCTCTTCATGCCGAGGCAGACATACCAGACCTGCATGTCTACAGCACCATCAGATAGAGGAACAAGGGATGAGGTCAGGGAGGTTTGCTTTGAATCTTGATTTTTTTTCTGTCCGTAAAGTAGTATGATGCTGTGTTTTGGCGGGCTAATGTGATTAGATCTCTTTACATTTTCTTTCTGACAGATGCATTTTTTCCAATTTCCTTCAAATCCCATCAAAGCAGAGAGGATTTAAGACTCTAATACCCTATTTCTCCGGAAGTCAAAGGTCAACCAGGATGTCCAGGCACTCCAATCTCACACTCTGCCTGACTGGGGTTGAAGGTCAGGCTGTCTCCACCTTTGAGTCTCTCTAAGCCAATCCCGTCACATGTTGATATTGATCCTGTCTGACACCCCGTCTACACGGGAGTGTGTGTGTGTGTGTGTATGTGAGGGGTTAGAGAAGACACATTGGCGAGTGTCATATTAGAGTGTCAGTTTGTCACTTAGGAGCCTACTGTCTTCTGCAGTAGCCTAATAGATGGTTAGTTATCACTCTATTAGCTTTCACCAAAGGTCAGGGTTGAAAGGTCATTGTAAAGGGGTCATTTCCACTCACGTGGCCCCCTTCCGTCTCTCCTAAGTGACTGGTGGGGTGATGAGCTCAGAGATCTGAGAGGGTGTGTGGTCAGAACCCTCAGTCGATCTGGTCCATTCTTGACCCGGTGCAAGGTGACCTCTCGACCTTTATCCTGTGCGGGCCAAGCCTTGGGAGACAGGCTTGCATATGAGCTCATCCTGAGTCGTTCACAGAATCAATTCCTTTTTTCTTTCTATGATGAGGTGACTTTTTGAAAAACATAAACAGGCTTTTATCATGCATGAATGAGGTGGTATGAGGGTAGCAGACCCAATTTTATTTCTACAACACAGTCTATAGGTCAGTGTCCTGTGTTGTATCAGTAAGGGAGATTCTTCCATGCCTCTAAACAGGCTGTCCATCCTACATAGCCGTCACATATTTAACATTCTTTCACAGGAATGTAAACACACTTCTTACTCTGTAGACCACCAATTTAGAACTATTTTTGTCAGCTTCTCAGTATTTGGCATTTCAGATGAAAGCCCTCTGTACAAGAAATCAGGCTGCACTTGACAAATTGCTGAGTACTTATTTCAGACAAATTATAGCCAGAGGCTGTTATTCTGAGTTAGAGACGTTTTCTTTAGTGGGTGTTTTTTAACAGCTTTCTATGTTCTACTTGTGCATCCCTTGAGAGTGCAGTCTGACATGCAGTCTGTCAACTGTTCAATGCATTTAAAACGACAGCCCACTCTTTACCTCTGAGAATGTGTGTGTGTGCATACATGCAGGTAGGAGTGTGTGTGTATGTGCATGAAGGTATGTGTGAACAATTTGTTGGTGTAGGTGTGTGTCGATGTGCATGTGTGTGTGCTAGAAGGTATTTATGTGTATCTGAGAATATCTTGTTCTGACAGTGACAAACACATCAGAGAGGTTCTAGCTGGCAGTGAAGCCTTGCTTCTCTCTGCTCCAAGACTGTCAGCCAACTGCCAACTGCCAACACACCCAGTGTTAAGACGATCTCTTTCACAAAGTCCGGAGCCATCCGAGGGAAAAGCAGCTGAAACTCCTCCATGCGTAGTCAGACTGGACCAGATTGGAAACATCTTTTTTGGGTTTCCTTTGTTCGAAGTAACAACTATTAGCAGACACAATCCTTAACTTACAGTGTATAAAACCACTTCACACCAGTGAGAGAAGTCTGGCACACATACCTCTCTGTACAGTTTGGTACCAACAATACATTAGACTGAGGTTTGGTTGAGATTCACTTGTGATCTACTTTGAATGAACCGAGGACAATTGCATGGTTTTTAGGATTACACTGTAGGTGTATTGTGGACATGGATGGGATATAAACAAACATGGCTTGGTCTGTCTGTGATGGGTTCTTATTATAACACCAACTCCAGCTTATTTGGAAACATGCTGCTGATTTGTCTAAATTGACACAGGTGGTTGGTTTCTGTTTGTCTTTGTAACTTCCTCCGCACACCCACACAACCATGAGCACCATAAACCAAGCATTTATTAGACAAAGGAAAAGCACCACTGGATCAGGTTAGAGGTCATATCATATTTGAATAGCATAAACAGGACATCACCATAAAACAGGTTTCACAAGGATACCAATGCCAGCCTGTCAGTAGATTGTAAAGAGCGCTGTGATGTTTTTACTGCCATGTTGAATGTATCACAGCACACAAGACACAGCAGGTGACTGGAATTCACAGACGTCTCTTTAGAATGACATCATCTCCCCGTGACATTCTATATCCCGGGGTCAGGTTCGGGTCTAAACCCGGCGGAATCTGGGGGATATCATGTACTATGTCAGCCTTTAAAAGCACAACATGCATGTTTGCATTGTGTGTGCGTATGTGTGTATGCGTGTATGCGCATGTGGGTGTACATGTGTGTGTCTGTACATATGAGAAGTGCACACAGCAGGTGCAGGGATAAGTTTGGACATAAAAAACAGCAAACATACGGAACCAGTGAGACAGCTGAGCCTGATCAACGACCAGAGTCAGACATGCAGAGGGTTCCACAAGGCTGTGTTCCAGTCAGAATTTATTCAGAAAACTCCAGCATACTGCTTTGAATTGCTCTTCGTCAGATTAAATATTGTGTCAAATAGTTCACTTGTTTACACGTTCTTCCCCCCTCTCCCTCCCCCAACCTCCCTCTACTTCCTCCTTTCTTCTACATTTTCGTTTCCATCTATCTATTACTCGTCATGCTAGTTTTTTCCCTTTATCGTTCACCAGACCACAAACACCCCTCACTGGAAATGTCAAAAAGGCAAAAGAGTTTTAAGCTAAATCTCACCAAGTACAGTTTAACAACAATTTAAACAGCCTTAATGGATGTGTGTGGGCAGTCTACAAGAAATGGCTAATAAAACATAACCATGCTGACATAATTATCGTGGGTAGGCGCTGGTCCAACATGCCCCTAAAAGAACAGGATCAATAGACAAACTCGTGTTCCAAATAGAACCTGGAAACATTCCAAGCGGGAACACTCAGAGGAACATAAGCCGGTTCCATGCATGGATTGTGAATGTGAATGAGCAGCACAGTGGCTGCTCTGTGTTGACGCACACTGGGGGAAATAAATGGGTTTAGTGTGACAGTCAGAGCAGCCCAGATCGTATCAACAAATTAGAGCCAGCCTTAGATACACAGTCAACACAGCTGGAAGCTGGTGAAATAAACTGTGGTAAACTGAAATAAATGTAGTCACTAATAAAGAATATGCAAACCAAGATTTCGGTTTAAGATTTCGTTTTTTTTACCGTGCGTTCAAATGAATCATGAAGTTGAACAATGAGGAGACAAGGACTGGTTGACTGCAATGTCAGACAGACTGTCAAATGGATTGTATAGTTGTTGAGTTCTTGTTTTTTTTGGTAAGTTGGTGAGATGCACAGCATAGCATGTCACAATCATCCTGCACAATCGTATCCGCACACGTCCACACACAAACTATCTCTCTCATACACACACAGAAAGTGTCTAAGCAGACTGTTTATCGGGTCAATAGGGGTTGAGTGTGACACACCCAGCTGCAAGCCTGTCAGTCCCAATCAGCTAATCAGAGGGAGAACGCTCCCACTCAGCTCCCCTGACCCTCAGTACCCTCACACACTAACAATGATAATCGATTAACACACACACACACACACACACCTACATCCACACAGAACCTGCATGCAATGTGTTACATTATTTATGCGTCTCGGTATTACTGTAATAATTGGCTGCACGTCCACATCGCCATACAGTATGATTCAGAATGTGTCCCTTTGTCTGTGGTAAAAACCCTTCCATTAATCCCCTCTACCAAAACTCTTGTCTTAATGTAAATAATAGCTTTATTCAATACATTCTCCTGTATTTTCTTACACGTTTGTTGAAGAGGAACTAGTGTGCTCAAACCTATGTTCCAGGAATTACAATTCCTGTTCTTCTTCATTTATTTTCCCAGAACCTGTGACAGTATTTGACAGTTTGTTTATCTAGGAGTTACACAACCCAGAAGGCATGTTCCATCTTGACTTACCTGAGCGCTTCTTAGCTTGTTAGTCATGTCATCATGCTTCACTCTGCTTCTACAGTTATGCTTGTGAGCAATTTCTGTCAAGTCATATTGATAGATGAACCAACCATGTATAAAACTAAGAGAGATTATGTGTCTCTGCCATCCAACACCTAGCTGCTTCCCAGTTTTACTGCTTCAAAGAAGCGACCATTCCGGAACGTGTCTAAATGGGTTCTAGATTCATTTCGAATGACAATGGATCATGTGCTGGAATGGAATGTCAACTCCTGCCTCCTTTTTCTCTAATCTGTTCTCCCATTGAGACACAAAATAGAACCCCATTATGACAGGACTTTTCACCAGGTCGTGTTTCACACCATCTGTCCTGCTATCTGTCTCCGTCCTCCTCGCCGGCTACAAACCTCGTACGACTGTCAGGATCCTTTATAAACTCTTTAATTAAAAGAGAAAAATAGCAGTTCTGAGGTGAAAACGCTCTTCGATGTCTCCTCCTAATGGGGTACCCAGCTGCTGCCGCCTCACAGCCAGGAATGCTGTCCCACGTTCCAGCTCCTCTCCCCAGAGACACACGGTCATGTTAGTGTCTGCAGGACATGGGTTTGATGTGCCCTTCCTCGGCCTAGCCGTGTGTGTGTGTGGGTGTAGTGTGTGAGTGTGTGCTTCCATGTGTGTGTTTAGATTAAATCTATGCCAGGATCATTACATCAGTGCACACACACACACACACACACGCATGGCTCATTGCACAAAAATCAAATTTCCTAGAGTGGTCCCCAAAGGTGACAGTGGTTTTAAAGCTATTTCAGGCAATTACACAGTTGAAATCCTGTGCTAGGTGTGCCCCTGGTCACCAACAAGCTCCCTCTAAATCTCCTGGTGTGGACCGCTCATTTATACCTTAAGCCATCTAACATTACGCTAAATAATCAGCAGCAGTCATGAGTGCAACAATCTTTAACTAGTCAAAGAAAGACACATTTTAGCCATTTGACCGTGTCTTTCCGTCAGGTAACATCTTTACCCAGCTTATATTGTTCCCTGTTAAAGTGAACTAACCAAGCATATTTATTGGTACTGAAACAGTTAAAATTATTGCCAAATCGTTATTAACATGGTCGTGCAACAACTGATAAACTGTGGGGTCTATCTTGGGAATTACATAAATCTTTTAATTCAGGTCATTATTTTTCGGCGCCGCAAATCGTTGCTCCGACGGCAGCACTGTAATTGCTCCTGCTTTATCTCTTCTGAATTTAAAGATGAAAATTAATTTCAGCTGGTGGATAAGACTGGTATCTGTAAAAACAAAGGAGATAGTCATTGTTGGTCGCCGGGCAGATTTTGACAAACACATCAATTTAATTTCCTTTCCCCCTTATCTGAGTAAGGCTGTCTGGTTTTATAGAATCTCTGTTTGCTGGCCACACTGTCCGTATCTGCTGGGATACAAACCTCTTCCTACAGCATAGCAAAGACACAGCTTCTGTTTAGTAATTTGTTACTGTCCTCAGTAGCTCACATTGAAATAAAACACATTTGTTGTTGAAGCTGAAAGACAACAACGCTGTTCAGGATAGCTAGCTAGTCCGATATCATGCATAGATTCAATGTGACCTAATGTAGTCCAAATGTAGGTGAGAATTTTTGCAGCTTAAATACCCAATGTGAGTTTCTCTTGTAGCTGTGAACTATTGCAGCCTGATGATCCCTGAGCTGGAACAGAAGATACATATTTAGATATTTCCTCACTGCTGACATTTATAATTGGCTAATGTCTCCCCCACTGTATCCCACACCATCCCACCCACTACCCACCCCACCTCCAGCCAATCACAGAATACTAAATGTTTCTCTTTAATTACAATCACAGATTTTGTTTTGCTTTCCCAGCATGCATCTAAAAACAGGCGACTTTTCATGAATTGTAGAAGAAGGTCATATTTCCTGCCACATGCCCCACTACACCACTGACATGTCGGAGCCATAATAGACGTAAAATCCCTTGTTGTGGGCTTGATTTAATTAGACAGGCAGAGGAATCCTCTCCCCAGTGTGGAGTGTAGTAAGTAGGTCCCTTTTCAGGCAGAGAGACAGTTTCAAGGATGCAGGTTGTTGGAGAAGACAACATCTTTTTTTTATAGGAAAGAGTGGTAAACAAAAGGAGGGGGGGTTGAAAGGGTGAAAGAATGCCTGTGGCGATCAGTGAGCCTCACTTCAGCCTTTAAGCATTTATGAAGTTTACACATATGTGTATTTCTAGACCTCAGTAATGGTTAGTGTGTGTGTGTGTGTGGTGATGGTAAACAGGAATGAAGAAAGGAAAAGAGGAAGAGAGAGTGATAAGGGAGGGCGACAGGGAGGGAGAGAGGGAGGGAGAGAGGGAGGGAGAGAGGGAAGTACAGTAGTTTGTAGGTGGTAAAAGGAAGGTTGAGGAATGAAAAGCTTCTCACCATCAGGTAACCTCTGTAACAGAGCCAAGTAGATATGGAAACACACAGATACACACATGCACACACACACACACACAGGAACCCACACACACATTAGCAGTCATACAAGCACACATGCCACACATATTGTCCACCTAAACACTCAAATCCCTAATTACCAACACCTAGCTAATAAATAGCTATGTGCAAGCTAAATAGCTATCCCAGACTAATGGCAAGATTATTAATAAGTGTGAATGTTGTCTGTCTGTGTGTGTGAGTGTGTTCACGTGTGTGTGCATACATGTGTGTGTGTGTGTCATCAAGCTTTCCACACAGACTAGCGTTTCATTCCCAATGGACAGGAACAGTAAAGAACCAGCTTGCTTACCTCAGCACAAACTCAGGAGGAGAAGGAAAAGTGCACACACACACATACACACTAACAGACTCACACACACATGCACACTAACAGACTCACGCACACATGCACACTAACAGACTCACACACACATGCACACTAACAGACTCACACACACACAAACACACTGTGGGCTTTAGATCCCAAGTGCTTCTATTCATGGAATAGGCGGCATTAGATTTCAAACAACACCAAAGATTCCCTCTTCTCCCTAGTAGTTCCTCCACTCCTAGTCCCCCAGCTCAGCCTGCAGTACAGTGTGGTGTGACCCAGGTACAGTAGAGGTCCTCAGGGGAAATATTATCAGTGGGAAAAATACCTTTCCAACTGTAGCTAAATTCTTCTTTCAGGTAATACACAAAACTTCCTGTCCTGTCCTGTTACCGGGTGGAATTCACCCTGTGTCTCCTGAGTCTTTTCAACATGATTTCTGAGCCGGGGGGCAAAAATAGGTTTCGGCGACAAACCCGCTCTTGACAGATGGGGTTGCTGTGACAACCAAGTGGCCTCACTCTCGACACAAGGCTATCGTCTATTGTTCGACTTTGGATGAACTGAACGGCTCAAAAATGACTGCACTTAAGGAATGGAGGCTTAGACGTCAGCAGACGTCCAGCTCAATGTCCCGGCAGGACCAGCAAGGCGTGCAGAACAGCAGAGGTCGGCTGACGCCCGCCATCCCATAACATCGCTCTTGGATACAGAGTTCCCAAATGTGCTGACGTGTCACTTGACGACGATGATGGAGATTGCAGCTTTTGTGCTGCACTTGAGACACTTCAACTGCCAGTGTGTCATCTAGCAGCTCCCCGAGCAGTCATATGAAACAGGCTCATCATGATGGGAGTCTCGTAGAGCACTGTCCTTCCTGCCTGCGTGGGGTGTGTCATGACACGCTTTCCCCGGCTCATTGTCCGCGCGTCTCCTGCCACCCTGACTGAGGGTGAATGAGAGGAAGCAGAACGTCTCCCAAACACAGCAGGAGAGAGAGGACATGTGGCTCCACTGGACTGCTCACTAACAATGGAGGATCTGCCTGTGTTTGGCCTCCGCTTCCTCCTGACACTGTAGAGACTGCGGTGTGGAGACAGCACCTGCTAGGGGCAGAGAATGGGTATGACAGGCGACGTTAGGTTTATGCAACACAGTATGGTCTAGATTCTGGAATCAAGGTGATAGTAATCTGTAAAATAACTCATTTCTAAATATGATAACTGGCCAGAGTCTTTCTAAGGAATCCATATATTTTTTTGCCTACATTTACAGTACCTCCAGCCAAAAGGATTCCCTGAGGCATTGTTCAGATTCTCCTCGGTCGACAGCCACCAATCAAATTCCCTCTCCCAATCACACAGTTTCCAAGGAAACGCCAGCAGTTGCCAGCAGTCGTTTAAACCTTTCTAAATGAGATGGTTGGATCCATGGGGAATTACCAGAGGTGGAATTCCTCTTCCCAAAGATATGTTCCCAAAACAAAACCGACTTAAGACACCGTTTTCTGTCTTCCCTAGCACACTGTTTCCCTAAACCATACATTAACCAATTATGTTGCACAACCTTAAATGACATGGGAGGTTGGGAATAGGAAAGTTAGGAAGCAGAACTAAGCCGTGTTGTTGGTGGTTGGTGGTTTGATGGTGCAGACTATGTGCAGGCACATCCTGGCTGCTTGCTGTCCTGTCTACACAAGCTCTCGTTGAGCATCTGACTATGCTTATTCAGTATTTTTTACTACCCTGCACAAATTGCTTTTGTGGGAGATCAGTGCAATTTGCATCCCAGACATGTTAATTAGACCTTCTATGCTACTCGCTCAGAACATAGAGACTAAAAAAATAGGGAGAGAGTTTGTAAATATAATGTGACAGAAAGAGAGAGAAAAATAAAAAACAGAGGTGAATATACAGCCTTACAGAGCATAAGCCCTTTGAACAACTCCAGCTTATCATTATAGCGTTGTTGGTTTGGAGGCAGCGACATATGGTTCTCAGGTGTTGGAAGAGGAACTTGAATGTGAGTCTAGATGTGGGCATCAGGTGGCTGTTTCCCACAGTCGCACATCTATAAAAAACACTGACCTTCTAACTCACGAAAAAAAGACGAGATCAAATAAATTAAGTCTCCAGCCGCCTTGCTTGAGCCTGTGTTTGGGTACGGATGTTTTTAGAGAAAAGAACATGAATAGAAAATTACACAATGGTGTACACACCAATCTCACAGTCCTAAAACTAACCCATTCACATTCATGCTATTTCTCACAACCTCCATTAAAACTTGAGGTCACAAAACCGACCCCTGTGATTCAGTTCAGCCACCGGTTAATAAGATGAGCGACCATATCTACCCACCTTCCCTGTTCTGCCCTGGAACCTCCTGGCATGAATACATTGTCACACGGCTCCCTGAAATACTGTAACTCCCCTCCATTTGGTCTAATGAAACACAGAAGGTTAGTCAGATAAATCCCAGAGGGCTCTGTCCTTGATGCTGCATCCTGGAGTCCCTGAACCTGTAATGTAGTCTGGATACTGGCCAATCAGTGAGGGGATAGAACTAGACTAGAGCATCCACTGTCCTTATGCAGCTTCACAACCTCAACACTGATTTGTCTGTGTTTTGCTGGAAAATAGTCATTTCAAACTGTCCATTCACTGGTAATTCACCGGTAGACAAATATAGGAGCTGCAGCCAGTAATGTCTCCAGATAGATCTTCCCTTTGCACAGACTCCTTACAGCCTCATACTAATAGCTTCTGTTTCAATTACCATAAAGAAGACACACCATGATAATATCATTTCTGACTAAGTGCTATACTGATTTCAATTATTAATTCATCCCTGGAGTTGTACAGCAAATATGAGGGTGAAGCCAATGAACATTCTCCCATTGTTCCCTCTTGAGAAATAAAGGCACTTACAATCTGGACAGGCAATAGTGTGTTCCGGTCCCTCTCTAACCCTTTCTATACATCTCTCTCAGTCTCTCAGTCTTTCACTCCCCCCCCCCTCTCTCTCTCTCTCTGTATCTTTCTTCTTCTCTCTCTCTCTCGCTCCCCCAGACAAGGGGTCTCTATGGCCTAAATAAGGATCATGGGTATTTATTGCTCCCAGCAGAGTCCTTGGAGTGAAGCGTTGGATTATGGTCTATCCCACGAGGATGTGGCAATGAACAAACACTTCAGAGAAGGCCAGGGTATCAATAACACTCGCTGATAAAGAACAGCCAAGCTAAAGCTCGTTCTCTAGTGGACAGGAGAGAAAATGTTCTGAAACTTATTTCCCAGGGTTGTGGGAAATGGTCTTAATCATGGTCTTCTTCGAACAAAAGCGTCAACATTTTCAGTAGGTTACAATCATTATCAAGAAGGCACATCAGGCAGGATGAAAGCAGAGGCACAGCAGGAAATGACAGCTTCTTAGGACACGTGCTTCTGCAAACAGGAAATAGAGACACATTTGGTTCCACACAACAGGAGATAATCTGCAGTAAAGCAGAGTATTTCTATCATCTTGATAGTCCTCAAACTTTCCTGAGTGGAGTTCAGGTCGTGAATATCGTGCAGTCACAGTAGATCGTGTGGACCAGGGCTCTACAATTGCTCATTAAAGTTTTATCCCTTTTATGCTACAACATGACATGCCTTGCATACTAAAAGGGATCCTTTTCCAAGAGGACCTAAAGAGGTTCTTATTTAAAGCAGCATAAAATGTTTTGACAAGCAAGATGTTCTAACGATTCACGGAAAGGCCAAATCAAGTCATCCCACAAATGGGGGACATGTCTGTCATAGAGGCTTTTGTCAGGAACCAGAGAGTTGTTCGTTTTAGAGCAGAAGGAAGGAAAAAGAGAAGGAGACTGAGAAAGAGGAGGAGTATAAGAAGAAGAGCAAAGAGAAGGAGAAGGAGAGAAGGAAAAGAAGAAGTAGAAAAAAACTGTACAAAAAAACAGGGAGTCCATCACAACCTCCCACCACCCTTTAATAGCGAACTCTGGCCATGCAAAAGGCAATTTCCAATAAAGGTCAGACAAGTGATGAACAACAGCTCAGGCTAATTGAAAACACGCCCATCTTTTGAGGAGTGTGAGGAAGAAGCACTTCAATCCTGTCAGAGAAAACCCATCATCCCCATAGACTGAACAGACAATCGGAAAAGAGATGAACAGAATATTCCAAAACCCTGCTGGCACGAATTCACATACATCAAATTGATAGATGAACAGCAGTGAAGATGACAAAGCCTCGTCACAAAGTGAGGATGGGTCGGCCCCTGGCTCGTCTCTCTGGGCACAGGTCTCGTATTCCTCAGTCATGCATCAGAGGGCTCCACTGATTAAAGCCCGCTCCAGAGCCTGTCCTAATTACACACACAGGACCTCAATTTGTGTTTATCACCACCGTGGTATTTCAAAACCAGTGATTAGAGCAAATTGAAATCGGTCGAGCAGGCAAAGGGGTTTGGAGGTCGGCCATTTTGTGTCAGTGCCCCTGGAGTGTGGGTCCCCATCCCCATCTCCAGTGGAGTGGACGTTTCAAGGGCAAAGAGAGGAGAACCCTTCACTGACCAATCAGAGGCCAGCTGATCACACTCCTTCCATCGCCATGGTCTTACACGTCACTCACTCCTCCTGAGGAGAAGAGCCCTCGTCTGGATCCAATTTAAGACTGCAGGGTTTCATACACACACACACACACACACATCAAAACACACACACATACAAAAACACACATACACACATTTCTATACATTTGATATGGGATGATTACACAATGCATTCTATGTTCACTAACTTCCATAGTGACAGAGGAGCTAAGAATCTGACCACACAGGAATCCCTACTCCCTTCCTCTAATGCCAGCCCTGCAGCAGTCAGACTTTCCTCTTTGCTCGATCACCTTTGAAGCCTTCCACAACCTTCCAGAGGGTTCCAGAAGACAACAACGAGAATGATCTCATCCCGTGACCTCACCCAGCATTTACCCAGCTCGTTAGTGGCCTGTCATCTTCGGCTCTCCAGAGAGCGGCCCTTCCCATTGGTGAATGATACCCATGGTCTTGATTATTCCAGAGGAGATTTAATTAATCCTTAACATTCAGAGCAGGAAAGCAGAGAGAGTTCAAGGGATATTGAACCATTCCGTAATTTAATATCTAACTCCATGTGAATGAGAGAAGAAAGCCTTTCTCCTCAACAGAGAAGTACAGTCTAGTCTGTTTCTCTGTACTGCCTCTGCTGTGTTAAAATGACCTTGTTATGACATTAAAATTAAGGGGAGGCGACAATTCATTAAAGCCTTAAAGTGACATGTCAGATGACTGGACTGTGAAGAGGAAGAGAAAACCATCTTCATCATCACTCCATCAGTGCCCTCCTAATTCTATGACATCCCCATTAGTCACTGTGGGGGTCCTGTCTGACAAGGACTCGACCAAACAGCACTGAGTCGAGAGGTGGCGTTCACTGACATCACAGGAGATGCAGAAGCCAAGGAAAACTGGGAGAGCATAATCTGGTAACTGTTACGGTGGGAAAGCTATTAACCTGACACAGGAAGACAGCCACACACTGGTGACCCTTTGGAAAATCAAACTGCCATTTTTCTCCTTCAGTGGAAGGATGGTTTAAGTGGAGGTAAATAATGACCTGTCATAAGCCTGGACCGGACTGATCTCTCTTTTCTTCTTTCTCCATCTTTCTTTTCCCACTTCCCTCGCTCCTGAGACGCGGAGTCCTGCTGTGCGGACATGGCAGGGTCATTCATGCTCCTGGTCGCCTTGGCAACCAGTCACACCGACGTGTCACTTGCTGAGCTGCTGACTGTGTGTGTGTCGGTGTGTATGTAGTGTATTTGTGTGCGTGTAGTGTATTTGTGTGAGTGTAGTGTATTTGAGTGAGTGTAGTGTATTTGTGTGAGTGTAGTGTATTTGTGTGTGTAAGTGTATCAGCAGGTGAGAATAATGCAACGTGAACAGACAGATCTCTTCAATGACCATGTCTTCATGGCAACTGTCAAATTGAACAAATCAACACTGTTTTCCCTCCTCCTCTTCCTATTCAGTCCCCCCCCTTCTCTCTCTCTCTCTCTCTCTCTTATTCATCCTCCCTGCCCACACACACACACACACTTCTCACATGTCCATCAGTGCCACGCCCACACACATCATCATGCCTGATGAAGAACACTTGTGCTCCTCACCTAATCAAATAAGTACTTCAGTAAAGCTGTTAATGTTGTTTTTCTAAACACAGAATTAACCACAATAGAAAAACAAGTCATCAGAGAGAGAGAGAGAGAGAGAGAGAGAGAGAGAGAGAGAGAGAGAGAGAGAGAGAGAGAGACGAGAGAGAGACAGAGACGAGACAGAGACGAGACAGAGAGAGAGGAGAGGAGAGAGACAGAGCGAGACGAGAGAGAGAAAGGGAGGGAGGGAGAGGGACAGAGAAATACAGAGGGACAGAGAGAAGAGAAGGAGAGGCAGAAAACAACAAGCATTGAACTAGAGGTCCAATCAGAGGGATGAGATGCTGCTGATGTAGCTTGACTGTCCCTTTACTGGAGGCTGTTAATCCCAGCTGTGCATCCCGAGCCTCCCATTAAAACCTGCCTCTGTTTCTCCCCATCCAGGGGACAAAGGATTTATGGATCTGCCAGGAGAAAAGCACAGCTCCACTAGGAATATCAATGGATTCTGCCCACTGTATTGGCTTTTACTTAGATTGATCATAAAACCTGAATCTATGTCGTAACCATTTTTACCCACTCCAAAGGGGAATACGGGAATTCAATCAGTAATACAGACGATGAAAAGTAGAAATCTGTGAAGAAGATCAGAGAGTTGCTTCTCCAGTTAGGGTGGCCGGGCTACATGGGGTTTTACTGCAAATCAAACTCTATTGGTGTTGGTATCTTTGGGATAGAAACACTGAATAGACATGTCCGCTCTCAGCTCACCCCAGGCCCCAACCTCCTCTTTCCCCACCCCCAGGGCTGAGGTCTTGACACTAGGCCGATCCACAGCTTGCTGCTGTCTCCTGGAACCTGAGACAGCAGCCATTCAGCAGGATGATCATCCAGATGATCCAGACGTGGACATCTGGATCATGACGACGGTCATCTGGTTATCTCTGTCTAGATCTCTCTGCCTACAGGAAATCTTTTAGGCTCCTTCCCTTCCCACTCCTTCGTTGATCTGGGTCCATCACCATGACAGCAGGCCAGCCCAGGGGCGAACCCTCTGAGGGTACTGGTTCTGTGAGTGTGGGTTCGATCACCGTCCGATCACTGACCACACAGGTGAAAAGGGAAGGATGCAAGGAAGGGAAATGAGGGAAGAAAGGAGTTAAGGAAGGAAGGAGTGAGTGACAGAAACTTCCAGACTAGTAAGCTCTTTGTTGGGTATGTGACCTTGAACAGCAGAGGAGACTGACCACTCCATCACCTGGCTAATGGCAGCATGGGAACCAGAGATGCACTGCTCAGTCACTTAGCTGGGATCAATAGTGGCTTGTGTTCCTCAAGCAACCATGGAAGAGTCTGGAGAGGGTGAGTCGTGAAAAGCCATGACCTTACAACAATTCTGGAGCACGGTGGCCTTTTGGGGTCAGTGTCATCTCTGTCTCTCTGATCAGTCTGGCCCTGTTTTTTTTTGTTTGTATGTCCATGATGGATCAAAATCCCTTTTGAGGGAACCTTCCCCCTGAACTCTTGAAGTGAATTATTGACAATTTTTTCATTCATGAGTGTTTGCTGCCACCTAGTGGTGTCTATGTATTCTACTATTTTGACGCTGTTGGGGTATAGTCATTAGTAAATTACACTGCACAGTAGTTCCAATACAAGAAACATTCTAAGTTGTTTGTAAGAGAAGATAAAGTCAAAGATTCATGGGGGATCAACCATTTTCAACAAAAGAGGGAGGGAGAAAGGTCAAGATAAATAAATAAGATAATGTAAGGAGTGGCAGAGACAAGCTATTGAATAATTGAGGATGACTGAGTATTGAGATGCTGAGTGTTCCTGCGGTTTGTCCTGAAAACATCAGCTGCCTCCAGTGGCTCCAGCAGGCTGTCTAACATCATGAGCATCTTGGGAAAAAACACATGATGTTGATGTGGTGATCTTTCTGGACGGGATGTATAAACGTTATATATACATAACAAGATATATACATACACATACTGTATACTGTATATTCTGCATGTGTGTGTGTGTGTGTGTGTGTAATTGTAGGCCTATATGTACTGTGCAATGATCCAGAAGTCAGAGCCTGTCCAGAATGTGATATCAAATAACCATATGAGTATTTTTCTTTATACAGCAAATAGTATTCTGTCAAGTTATTTTCTTATTGACCAAAATAATAATCAAGAAATTGAAGCAAATGCAGAAGTTCCACTCAGTGCCTTTGGGGGGCAGTAGAGGACCATCTGTATACCTAAAACCCATTGTTCGTCACTAATAGTAAGAGAAAAGGATGCTTTTACTGCCATCCTCCTGAATTGTACACTATGCAACTATACAACCAATCAATACAGAGCCCCAACACCAGAGGGCTGAGGACTGAACCAAGGTTCTGTCTAGACCCTACATCTCGACACAGTAGGAGACCCTGGGGTGTCTACAAGCTGTTCTGCTTCTCTTTGTCTTCCTCTGTGACCCTTATCCTCCCTTACTCCTCTCCTCCTTGGTGGCACACAGTTTAAACACAAGAGAGCTCTCTCATTGTTCAATGAAAATCTGTCAAACTTTCTGTCTCTCTCTTTCTTTCTCTCTCTCTCTCTCTCCCTCCCTCCCTCTATCTCTGCTGAAGTGTGCTCAGTTAGGGGGTGTGACAGCTAGCTGGTCCCGCCCTGGGTAGAGTTACACAGTAACCTGAGATAAAAGGGGCCGGATAGAGAGAGAGAAGGGGGTTAGAGAGGGAGAATAGACTGAGAGAGGGCTGTGTTTGAGAAAGGGGTGTGGGATGGGAGGGTTAAGGAGGAGGAGGCTTCTCAGAGTGAGGGGGGAGTTGCCAAAGTTTTCAATGTGAGTGGCACGCACTCCACTGCTGACTCCATGTGCCGTCTCTAACACACCCACACACAAACAGTTGAACAGACAGAGACACACAGAGTCACACACACACACGCGCAGACATATATGCACGCTCCTACACAGACGTGGTTGTGCAGGTGCTCGTTCATCTCGTCAATCTCTTCTAACTGGAGAGGAGGACAAAGTGAGAGAGAGAGAGAAGAAGGTGACATCACGCCAAGGAAAAGGATGGGATGAAGTGAGAGATCCTCTTTCACTCCTCTGAAGATGGACTAAAGAGAGACTCGGGGTCGAGAGCGGGGAAGGAAGAGTGAAAGAGACTGACACCGTCACCCAGGTATGTGGAGAGACAGAGCGAGCCGAGGACTGGCCCTGCGTGTGGGTGCCCTGATCACAGTCCTCCTTGTCTGTGTGCATGTTTACCTGGAGAGGGGTAGGAGGGGGGCACCTCCACCGCTGCCCCAGAGACCACCCTCGCCAGCCAGCCTGGCACTCCAGGAGAGGGGGCCGCACACCGGAGAGGGGCTGCCCGTGGACAAGCTGGGGGACAGGGAACTGAAGAGGAGGGTGTCCTATGTACGCACCCTGAAGAAGGACCCAGAGGCTGGGAGGAAGGCAGGAGGCAGCGAGGACCCCTCAGCAACGTGCTGCCCGCATCTTGGGCCCGCACAAAAAGGTGAGTGGGGAGTGAATGAGTACATGACTGAGGTGAATGAATGACTGAGGTAGTGAGTGTGCAGTCTCTCTCTCTCTCTCTCTCTCTCTCTCTCTTTCTTTCTGTCTCTGTCTCTCTCTCTTTCTTTTTCTCTCTGTTAATGCACTTAGATGGAGTTGCCTTGCCCTAGAACAGCCCTGAGCGAAACATAACCAGCAGTGCTTGTCTTTAGAACACCGCTCGTTCAGCCTTGTTCTCAAGCATTCAGTCAGCGTGTGTTTAGCAATGAGCACATTGATCTTCTTAAGATATTGTGTGTGTGTGTGTTTATGGTGGGAGGAGGGTGCAGGGCTGGGTGATGGATTTGTCACTGGACTAGAGGAGGAAGACCGTGGCTGATGATAATCATGTGGATATTAATGATGTTGATGACGATGATGATGAGAACCCGGGCCATGTGACAACGCAGCGACAGACTTAAGTGAGGGCAGGTATTCACGTTCTCTCATCCACACGCACACAGCACCGGCGCTGGACTTCTCTTGGTCTTCAGCCGGAACATTCTACAAGGCTGTCAAAGTGTGAAAAGTAGACCGCAGAAGGAAAGTCAACTGTAAAATGAAACATTCAGGGTTGGTCTTGTTGAGAAAATGGTGATGCAAGAGGAGCTCAAGCTGTGCAAGATGAGTATGTATGAGACAGAGTTGGTTTGAATGTTAGAACAGGGTTACAGATATCCTTGTAGAGTGGCTCCATTGGGGGACATTAAAACACTGTCCAAAACAGAGAGAAACACACACACGCCATGCAACCCATCTAATGTCCATAGAGAGGCAGGTCCAACAAAAGCCCATTCAGATGCTCGCTCCATATGAAGTCACTTCCACTCACACTCACGCACACACACACACACACACACACACACACACAGGGTGGACTCTGACCTAGAGGTCCACACTCCATACACCACTTCCCTTTCTCCATTGATTTATTTCCTCCTCCATCACTGTCTCTTTGTCCCTCTTTCACTGCCGTCTCTCCATCCACAGCCATCTCTCCTCGCCTTCAGCCGTCCATCCACCCTTCACTCTGCTTCTCCATTTCTCCCTCTTTTTCCTCTTTGTTCCATCTCTCTTGCTCTCCCCGGTCTCTTCTCTCTTTCTCTATATCGCTCATTCTCTCTGTCTCTACCACAGTATGCTGTCCACGTTCATTTCAACCCTGTATGCAAAGACACTGACGGGAGCGAGACTGGTGATCTCCTTCACCATAACAGGAATGCAGTTAGACAATCACTGCAAGCAAATTCTGGCATGACAGGCCCCCAGCTTTGGAAGATGTGTTCAGAGGACTATCAATACTGCACACCACCATATGTTTGTCCGCTGCGCTCCTAAACACAAATTTGTCACATAAGCTGCCCTGCAGGAAAGCAAGGGAGATTTCTGCATGTCGTATGCTCTCACTCTCTCTCTCTCTCTCTCTCTCTCTCTCCCTCGCTCTTCTATCTCTCTCCTCTCGCTCTTTTCCTTCTCTGACTGTCCCTAATCTCTGTTATTTCTCTCTCCCTCCCTCTTTCTCTGGCTATGCTCTCTTGCATTACTGTTTCTTTTCTCTCTCTCTCTTTCTCTATCTCAGTCCTTCCTCCCTCGTTCTCGTTCCCTCCTCTCGCTCTTTGTCTCTGGCGGTGCTCTCTTGACTGTTTCTGCCTTACACATGAAGGACACTTATCTGGAAGGCCAGACAACTCTGTTCCATAAGACATCGCCAAACAGGAACCACATGACCTTCACATGCATTGTACAGGAAATCAGTGGCCGCACAGTGCTGTTGTGGCACACTTCATACTCCCACTCTTCCACATGGCCATGGCCACATGCTGCTCAGAAGAACAGCCAAAGTAGAGAGGTGTCGAGTGGACAATTGTAGCAAGCATAGTAAAACACGTGGCAACCTCATAGACTGGTAGCTGGCCAGAGATTTGGTCCAGGCACACATAGCACCCTGGTGGGTCTCAGTGTGAAGTGGAGGTCTCTGTGATTGCTTCTGTGCTGGACTGATGAGGCACTTCTCCCGTTTCACATGGAGGACTGATTATAAAACACGACATGTTTTTCCTAGCCCACGTGTCCAGGCTCTACAGACACACACACACACACACACACACACACACAAACACCTCCGTGCTTCTGTTCCACATCACTCGTGTAGGGACATGTTGTGGTTAATTGTTTAGAAAGCTCCCGCCCTCCTTCCTACCCTTGTTCTCTCTTAGTTGTCTAATCACTCCTCTCAGCTTCCAACTGAGCCTGACAGAGAGCCTGACAGAGAGCCTGACAGAGAGACTTCAGCTGCTCTTAACAGTGTTTGTGAAGCCACACTCCACCAGACTGAGCTTCTCCTTCACAAGAGACAGATAACTAACATGACAGCATGTCTAGGCAAATCATTTTCTCTTAGACTGAACAAAAACACTGATCTCAGTTCCACTCAGTGGGTAAATGAACGAGTCTCTGACTGTAGGTGCATGTGTGCATGTGTGGAAATAGGTAGGGACAGACAGCCTCTGTCTCCGGCTGTGGCTCAGGGGGTAGAGAGGGTTGTCTGTTGATCGCAAGGTTGGCGGTTCGATCCGCGACTCCTCCAAGGCCATGTGCCAAAGTATCCTTGAGCAAGACTCTGAACCCCAAGTTACTCCCGATGGGCAGGCCGGCGCCTTGCCTGGCAGCTCGCTGCCGTCGGTGTGTGAGTATGAATGGGAGAATAAGAGGCAAACATTGTGAAGCGCTCTGAGTGCCGCTAAGGTAGAAAAGCTTCTCTGATCCATTCTTTTCCCTGACTTTATGTAGCAAGTTCACATTTTCTCTCCCTCCTTTTCACCCTTCCCTCAATCTCCCTTCTCAGAGGACAGGAGTTTTATCTGAGGCATGTTTCTCCAGAGACACAGATTGACAAAAACAACACAAATAAATCATCTTACGTAACATACTCGTGTTAGAGCATTTTCTAATTCAAGCTCAGCATATATATCGATGTTTTAGTTTGACTCAGGGCTCCATTGTTTAAAGTTTTCTCGTTTAAAGTGAGTTTTAATCAAGTCCAATTTGAACAGGCATTAATGGACAGCTTGGAATGTGAGGGCCCTTAACTCCAATCAGAAACTAGTACGGATTTAATTACGTTCTTCTGTCTAACAGTCTGACATTGATTGCTTTCATTCGAACGAGGGTCTACTGGATTGAAAGTAACTGCTTTCACTCAACATGAATCCATTAGGTTTGTTTTGCTGGGTGGAGGACGTGTATCTACCATGACTGATTCCTGCTTACTGTGGCCTGTAGGAATTTACAATAGCTATGTTGACCATGGACCATGACTCTTAAGAGACAGAGAGAGAGAATAAGAGGGAGAGGAAACGTAAACATAAAGTCTCATAAAGAAACAAGGGTGGGAGAGAGAGAGAGAGACAAAGAGGGAGAGAGAGAGAGAGGAGAGAGAGAGGAGAGAGAGAGAGAGAGAGAGAGAGAGAGAGAGAGCGTGTAGTGGACTGTCTATAATCCCTTAGGTGTGACTGAGCTTGTCAGGGAGCTTTAACCCAAAGCTGGTGGAGCCAGGGACAGTCACATTGAATCTATGTCTGAGAATGTGACACGTCACCTGGGGTCCCATTATGTCTGCTGCCCCCTCCCTGGAGCTATGGCTGCCCCCTCCCTGGAGCTAGGGCTGCCTCCTCCCTGGAGCTAGGGCTGCCCCCTCCCTTGAGCTAGGGCTGCCCCCTCCCTTGAACTAGGGCTGCCTCCTCCCTGGAGCTAGGGCTGCCTCCTCCCTTGAGCTAGGGCTGCCCCCTCCCTTGAGCTAGGGCTGCCCCCTCCCTGGAGCTCGGGCTACCCCCTCCCTGGAGCTCGGGCTACCCCCTCCCTGGAGCTCGGGCTACCCCCTCCCTGGAGCTATGGCTGCCCCCTCCCTTGAGCTAGGGCTGCCCCCTCCCTGGAGCTATGGCTGCCCCCTCCCTGGAGCTAGGGCTGCCCCCTCCCTGGAGCTAGGGCTGCCCCCTCCCTGGAGCTAGGGCTGCCCCCTCCCTGGAGCTAGGGCTGCCCCCTCCCTGGAGCTATGGCTAGGATCGGGAATCTCAATCACATTATTAGTTGCAAAAATCCATCTTGATGTAAAAAACTAACCGACTGACTGCAGATAAATGATCTCAGTGGCTGCTTGGGGACATGGCTGGTTTCCAGCAGAACAGCACATTGACTTCAGCTTTACTTTAGCATAAAGGGCTTTTGTCCCACTGCTGTCATCTCTAATGGTGATCAAACCCATATGTAGGCCTTTCTGTATGGAGAGACCAGATCAATGAAGTCATTTCTATGGGTGGATTGTACAGGAGGCCTGTTGTGCTGTACCTCCAGCCACACAAAGCAGCCTTCTCGTCGAGTGGAAGTCAGTGTCAGCCTGTGATGGCCTGAGTGGAATGACCCTCACAATAGTCCTCTCAGACACGACCGCCTTGTTGAGGACATTCCAGGAGGTTTTCCACCTCCCACCGTGCTGATATGAATGAGAGGCATTGATCTGCAAAATGACTGCTGAATGCCCCCCTCCTCCCCCGACCCCCCAGGGCTATGCCCTACCCAATTTACCTTCAGCTAGCCATCACTAGGCTCCCCCTCACACACATACACACACATTACCCTAAATACGCACACACACGTACACACACACCTCCACCCACCCACCTACCCACACTGACACACACACTGACACACACACACACACACCTCCCATCCAGGTTTTAAACAGATAACAGTCCGGCTCCAGCAGACAGGGCACGGAGAGGAGAGACACACAGGAGGGATACGTTTGTATCAGCAAGTGTTCCTTTGAAGCATCCAGAGTCTGATGACTGTGGCCTAAAAGCACTGTCTCTGTTTATCCGAGAGACTTGTTTGCCCGAAGTCTATGAAGTGATGAAGAGACATGGAAGTAGAAGAACTTGAACTGGTGCTGGAAAAAGAGAGAGGGAAGAACAGAGTAGGGAGGAAGAGATGAAGAAAGGGAGGGCGGATGATTAGAGGTAGGGAGAGGGGGATGAAGGAAACAAGCTCGATAGAGGGAGGGAGCAGAGGTGACAGATGACAGATGGATGGAGGTATTTAAAGGCTTGTGAAGATGAAGAGCACGTGCGAACGAACATGACTTCGATCTCAGTAAATAAAAGGAGAAAACCGACTTAGAATAAAACGTTAAAGGACAGCATTGTGGTTATCTCTGGTTCCTGCTCCAGGCACAGTCCATGGAGTACTGAGTGTTGATACAGTGTGACCCCACTGAAATGTTACCAGCTGACAACATCTCACGAACAGATTTTCTCATTAGTAAGATGACACTTTCTTTCAATCTCACTTCCATCTTCCCTCTATTTAACTCGTTACTTCTATCCCTACCTCTCTCTGCATGTCATCTGGCTCTCGGCGTGTGTGTGTGCGTGCATCTCATGGTACTCAAGGTATGTGTCACCGTGGCTGGGGGAGAGACTGGAGAAGCTCTTTAACTTCAGACTAGATCTGCTATCTTCCTGTACATGGAGACAGGCATGTCAAATGTTGAATCAACTCTGATAAGAGAAGGTAGATATGATGTTAGTGTTATTCATGGTGGTGTTATCTGGGTGGAAAGGTTGTAAATGGGAACAAACATTCTCACTTGATAGGAAAAGTACTTTTAAGAGGGAAACAGCCTTTTATAATGGAGACTTTCAGGAATCGATCAAGATTTTTCTTAGTAATTTAGCTTCTTTTCCCCTCTTTTTGGGGCTAAAAGTTTAACACTGAGTGGTTTAATACATACAAGCTAACCACACAGCCCAGGAATAGAAGCACATTGTGTAGGTTCTGGTTAATGACAACCACCTGTGCTAACAGACCCAGGATCAGGGACTGCCTCTCTGGGAACAACAGAGCCTGGGGAGATGCCAAGATAAACACTGATCTCAGAACAGCTTGGTTTGAAAGACAGCATGCATGAGTGTGTGTGTGTGTGTGTGTGTGTGTATGTGTGTGTATGTGTGTGTGTGTGTGTGTGTGTGTGTATGTGTGTGTGTGTGTGTGTGTGTGTGTGTGTGTATGTGTGTGTGTGTGTGTGTGTGTGTGTGTGTGTGTGTGTGTGTGTGTGTGTGTGTGTGTGTGTGTGTGTGTGTGTGTGTGTGCGGTATTGGTAGGTCATGGTGGAGAAGTAGTTGTATAAGCCTGCTATGGAGTATTTGCATGTACAGTATGCAGATAGCCCAACCCCCATCTCCACCACTCTGCACACTCTCAACAGACTCGAGAAACCTTTGATTCATTGCCTCCCTACATTCCTACACATACACGCACACACATGCGTACACACACAGCATATTCAACCCAGATGTGGGTTACTGTGACAGTGTACATATAGAATCTTTCCACAGAGTAACAGTGCAACAGAAATGGCCTCTGACTATCAGCTCGACTACATCTCTTTTTCACTCTCTTCCTTTCTATTATTCCTCCCTTAATTACTCCCAAAGATGCAGCTAAATACATGCCAGATTATGGCTTTATTAAAAAGATCAGTGTTATCCTGCTTTAGTCTGCTTTATTCTAACCGTACACAGGCCCAGGATGGGCTCGGGCAAACTTGACCTTGAAAAAATAGGCATGTTAGGAATTTTAATTTCACTGGGTTGCTATAGTGAAAACAAACTGATAAGAAATAAAAAGTCAACCACACTCCCATGAAACTCCCAAATATGTCAAATGAAGGTTGTCAGCTGGCCTTGTGTTCCCCAGAGAGGAGTTCTCTTCCCTGGGCTTGGAGGAATGGGAGAGCCCCTGGCCTGCTCTGGAGCCCCACTCACCACATCAGTGTAAATCCCAGGCAGTGACACAGTCTTCAGGCTGAATGTGTGATTGAATGGCAACCACAAGAGAGATAATGAGATTCAGAGCTATAATGATCTTTTCGAACAGAGTGATAACGGAAAAGAGGGAGAAGGGGAAGAGTGGAGATAGAGAGATGGATGATCTTTGGCTCATAAAACAATAAAAAGTGCAATTTCAGATTGCAGCTGTGTCAAGTTGGTTCAAGGAGCTCTATGCCAGGCAAGTTTGGCTAAGATGTGTGTGTGTCTGAGACAGGGTGAGTGGCGTTGTAATACATTTTCATGGCGTGCCTCTTAATGTGCTTGAGGAATCTCCAATCTAACCAGAACGTTCTGTCAGGATAACAGAGGAGGAGGCCAGATTGGACAGGTGGCGTTGGCACTCCTAGTCTCCACACAGCAGCCTCTTCAGAACAGGCAGACGGACGGAGGACAGACTCACAGACACGGCATCCCAGCATCGTGCCAGAGTCATTCTGCACATCCCACACTGTGAATGGTGTTTGCATAGACAGCCTGTAACTGTTTATAGAAGCTTAAACTAAGTTTCTTCATTTCTTTCTCCTTTCTCCTCGTGTTGTAGCTACTGGCTCCTCCATCCCATCTTTGTTCCATCTTCTCATACTTATGATCATGCTCGCCCCCTCTCTGTCTTTGTCTTTCTGTCTCTCTGCTTCTCTGTCTTTTGGCCTCTCTCTCGCTGTCTCTCCTGCCCTTCTCTCTCCTGTCTCACCCTTTCCCTCTCTCTTTCTCTCTCTCTTTGATGGAGAAGGTGTGAGTGTGTGTGACATCTGTGCCTGATGCATGTGTGCCTGTGTGATGTGTGAGTCTGTGTGACGTGTGAGCTGTGTGTGTGTGATGTATGTTTGTGATGACTGTGTAGGATGTGTGTGTTTTCCGTGTGATGTATGAGTCTGTGTGACGTGTGAGCTGCGTGTGTGTGTTTGTGTGATGTGTGTTTGGGATGTGTGTGATGACTGTGTATGAAGTGTGTGTTTTCTGTGTGTCAGTGTGTCTTGTGTGTGTGCCTGTGTGTGCCTGTGTGTAACGTGTGCAGCAGCATGTCTGCTCCTGTTGGAGCCAGTCACCGTCCCCCCACACCAGCCATACCAGGGATTATTTATGGTTGGCCAGCCTCATTGCTCACACCTAGCCTGAAGGACACAGAACTCTGATGAAGCAGAACTTTCTCTCCTCTTGTCCTTGACAGAGGACAACATTAACCCCCTGAGCTAAAGTTTACAGATAAGCTAACATGAATCTATGCGGCAGGTTGACATCAACATTACCTGGCAGCCTGCACCTATGTGACCTCACTGAGCTTCTGCTCCCTCAGAGCCCATGAGGCCTTTGCTCAATGGGTGCACGTTGATGACATCACAGGTGCACCTGATTTCTCACTGGCTGATTGAGTTGTATGTGTGAGTATGAGTTCAACAGAACAGTAAAGGGCTCTGGACTCCCCAGCGCCAGCAGAGTCTGGAGGTTGGTAGTGTGGAGTGATTAACCCTGGAGCCCCTGAGGTGTCGATGGCTTCTGCTCCCTGGGTGATCACTGATCTCTGAACAGTCATCCCATCTACTCACAGCAGGCTGTTATCTCCTCCGTACACACACACACACGCACACCCACAGACACACATACAGACACACCACAGAGAGAGAAGGGGGGGATTTAGGCAGATAGAGGAGACAGAAAAAGAGAAAGAGAGAACAGGGATGGATATGCAGACAGGGAAGAGAGAGGGGGGAGACAAATATATAGAAAGAGAACAGTTAGGTGCTGCAGGGCCATGTTGGGCTGGGTTAGGTGCTGCAGGGCCATGCTGAGCTAGGTTAGGTGATGCAGGGCCATGCTGGGCTAGGTTAGGTGATGCAGAGCCATGCTGGGCTAGGTTAGGTGATGCAGAGCCATGCTGGGCTAGGTTAGGTGCTGCAGGGCCATGTTGGGCTAGGTTAGGTGATGCAGGGCCATGCTGAGCTAGGTTAGGTGATGCAGGGCCATGCTGGGCTAGGTTAGGTGATACAGGGCCATGCTGGGCTAGGTTAGGTGCTGCAGGGCCATGCTGGGCTAGGTTAGGTGCTGCAGGGCCATGCTGGGCTAGGTTAGGTGATGCAGGGCCATGCTGGGCTAGGTTAGGTGCTGCAGGGCCATGCTGGGCTAGGTTAGGTGATGCAGAGCCATGCTGGGCTAGGTTAGGTGATGCAGAGCCATGCTGGGCTAGGTTAGGTGCTGCAGGGCCATGCTGGGCTAGGTTAGGTGATCCAGACCTAGGCTGGATCAAGGCTGGGAGCCAAGATAAGTTGGCAGCAAAAAGAACACAAATGGCTTTTGAGAGGACAGAGAATAGATAGAGAAAAGAAAGCCTTGGTTTAGTTTTTTTGTCAGTGAGTATGTGTCTTTTCTCTGTGCTGTCTGCAGCACACAGTAGATAAATGTAAATGTCAGAGCAGATAAATAATGAACATCCTGCAGGTCATAAGCTGCTGACAGGAGAAATGGCTAACACCTTGACAGAGTCTGACAGATTACATTTCATTTTACAGTCCCCATTTCAAAATAAAAAACACAACCATTAATTATTGGACTCCAGACAAAAAGACATTCTGTCTTTTTCTGTTTTGGAAGGCCATGAGGTGAAGGTTATAAATGGTTTTGTCTGGGCTTTGGAACATGCTCTGCTGAAAAACGTCAACATCCAGCGTAATCCTAACCTTTGGAAGCAGAGTGGGGTCAGGACAGGCGTGGGAAGAAAAAAGAGAGAAAGAGGCGATGGAAAGATAAGAGAGAGAGAGAGAGAAACAGAAAGGCATACAAAAATGGAAAAAATAGACAGTGACATGTAAAGGGCAAGAAAAAAATGACATGAAGAAGATGACATCACAAAGAGAGAGTGAGAGAGAGAGAGAGAGAGAGAGAGAGAGAGAGAGAGAGAGAGCAAGAGAATGAAGAAACTACCTATCTAGAAATACTTTTTGCGTACTGAACTTTTTGAGGGAACATGACAAAGACAGTAAGATGGGAGAGATAGGAACACTATGCTTCACTGGCTGATATCAGTCACGTTCACCACAGCATGCTTGACACATGCTGCCTGAGTTCTGATCAGAACCCAAACTAGACAGATCCTATGGTTCAGCTGAGCTCTGCCCAGAAGCCAACCCTAAACACAATCATCTGAAATCAATTGTTAGAGTAAAAGACTTGAGGAACATGTCTTGTGCAACAGTGTTCCTGATTTATTCTGACAGCGGTTCAACACACCAATAATGTTTTAGAACGTTTCAGGATGAAGGCTTTGAGACATTATTCATCTATTTCATAACAAATCAAGTGAAGTTGGTAGGTTTTAGACGCTAAAAAGCGACTTACAGTAAGTACAGGGACGATCCCCCGAAGCAAGTAGGGTGAAGTGCCTTGCCCATGGACACAACGTCATGTTGCGCGGCAAATCTGGAATCGAACCGGCAACCTTCTGATTAATAGCCCGATTCCCTAACCGCTCAGCCATCTGACTCCCTTTCTATGTGTCTGTGTTTTTTTATTTGGGCCCAAAAGCATATAAAACTTCCAAAAGCCACATGACAACAATGAAAAATAGTTTCCTGCATCTATGGCTAATAAACCATTTTGTCCACAGCGTATGACCCATTAAATCACCGTCTACAGGGAAACACATCACAGACCAAGCGCACGGCAGACTCTCCCAGTCCCTGCTATAATCACAACCAGACACATTCCTCTGATGATGAATGAGGTCATGTAGCCTAGCTAGCTGCCAGGCACTAGGAATGGGTCGCTTTAACCCACAAAACTACTATATGCTAAACACTGTGTGGAAGCACTGTTCAAGCTATGGAGGAAAATTAAGTGCTTGTGAGTTACTGTAAGTTGAGTGCAAGGAAGAACCTTGAGATTGAATGTCCCTTTTGGAGCATACCAGAACAACACACTTTTTGATGTCAGGGAACTGCAATATGATGCATAAACATTATTATTCGTCTGTAGAAGACAGCAGGAGGCTATAGAGGATTGTAAAGCGTGCATACCAAGAGTATGACTGTGTGCATCTGTGCTGTTTTGCAGACTACTCGGTGGCACATTGATCTGGAGCCCTGGGCTGGAGAGACCCACTCTTTGGAGGATGAGGCTCGAAGATTCCTCAACTACATCACCACACCGCAAGTAAACAAAATGCTTCCTGTGAACATGTTTCTATGTAGCATGCCTGGCACTAACTGTATGCTAACGCTAACGCTACATCGCCTCACTGGCTTGCTCTATCTTGATCTTGGTTCCTTGGGATCCAGATGAGAAGATACTAATACTGTTGTGAGGAGTGAGTAGGAGGAGAACAAATTTGACTCGATTATGCCAAATCTGATCATCAATGGTACATGAAGTACTGAATGAAGTCTTGAAATGTTTGAGTCATTTTGAAGTAAACCTATTACCTTCAAGTCAAACTCTGACAGTTTAACAAACACTTCATCCAATTGGCCCTCTTCATAATCTGCTTATGGGTGGTGCATTTATTTAGTTTGGTAGTGCAGACACTGATTACTCTATCGATCTGCCTGACAGATGCACCCTTGGCTCATCTCAGTCTCAGCTCAAATCAATGAGTCGCCTCTGTTTGCTTATTCCCACCAGCGCAAATGAGAATGAATTGTCTGATAAGATGAGGCAAGGCTGGGGTTTAAGGAGCATGCACCGTGTCTGTGCCCTGGAGAACACAAGCAAAGGCCAGAAATGAATGTTATGAGAGAGATTTCAGAATCAATGGCTTTGTTATTTCTCAGGTTTAGCTTTGTTGAGTAAATACCTCACTGAGATGGTGGCTATTTGTCAAATTAAAATGAACTTTAACACATCAGAACTTATTTTAACAGTTGGACTGCTCGGAGTTATTCTTTATCTCACAAGAGACAGATTCACAGCTCACAATAAATCAGTGTCACATTATGAAATAAAGTATATACACTAGTAGGCCTTTACTATATATAAAATGCACTGTATGTAGTTTACATATCCTGTATATACATTGAGAGAGAGGAAAATAGTAATACAGAGTGAGAGAGTGTGTGTGCGTACGTGTGTGTCATTTGGAGTCGTGCATCATATCCTGTGACAGGCGGAGAGTGGGTAACCGTGGTGAAAACGGCGTCCTCAGCAGTAATTCTGACTGGCGTTTCGTTTGGCAGACACAACCTCATAGAGACTTGCTCACTGGGACAGTCAGATCAATAGCAGTCAATGCAGCATACACAAACCACAGATATGTTATACTCATACACACTTACATAATTTATCACACACTCAATCACATACACACTCACACACATACATGTTTTACAATACAAACACACTGCTTTGCTTACAACAATGGTTATAAAGAAACCACCTCTCTGTCCAAGGTCCATCATTCATGATTGTCTACAACAGGAATGAATGAATATTGTCTCTCTGGAACTCATGCAGTCATTCAAGTTTGTGTCCAAACAGCATCATCGACCCATGACAAGTTTGCAACATCGACCTTGGTCTGAATCAGACCAAAGCAGCTGAAGTACACGCTTTTATTTTTGCCTCACCAAGGCTCTCACTTCTGCAAGTAATTGGCTGAATCCTGGCCACCGTTTGTGAAGCACAACAGGGAAAGTGCAAACATAGGAGGTCTGAAATTCAATTTCTCCTGATCTCTAAAGCACAGCAGTGTGGCTTGAGTATTCTCTCACAAGATACGTCCCACAGTGGGAAACACAATGGCACTTTAGCTATGTTTCTGTTTACTGGTCATAGCCAGTCTGATGGGTAGACACAGTTCCCTTTAGAGGAGTGTAAACACACACACATTCCAAATCCTTAAAGACTTCACAATGTGAGAGAAGCCCCCCAGGGCTTCCAGAAACCCCACTGGGGAAACAAGTTGTTTACAGACTTCCCAGCCTGAGAAAGAACAAGTGAAAACGAATATGAGCTATTTTGTATCTATCCGGCCTTTCCATACATATTAATTACCAACATAAGATTCATGGGAACACCAATCACATCCTGCCTTGATGATTTAGTCATAGAAAATGTATCTCTCCCCCTCCCTCCCCCTCCCCTCTCTCCCCGCTGACTTGTTCAGGCGCTGGGTTGTTGACAGCTGAAGGCTTGTAGAGTGTTCGCTCAGCTCCAGCTGCTTAGAATGATGAATGCAGCATGAGCTGCAGAACTAGCCTCAGTCTGACTCATGTACCACACACACGTAAAACGTACACTGCGGAACATGAGCCCAGACGCCCCCACACACACACATCCATACATAAAACCATGCAGTGCAGTACATAGGCACACACCACATCCCCATACACACGTCCCTACCAGTGTACACGTACACCCCCAGATAACCAACCACATTCAGTATTCACACACACACACACAATATCAAACATATACACATGTGCTGTACTGTCCCCAAGCCCCTCAGCTAAGTCTGAGAAATCTGCAGTGCTGTTACAAAGGATAACATGATCTCCGTCTTGTCTATTCTGCTTCCTAGATCATGTGATCATGCTTTCTAGAATGAACAGAGAAGTCCTGGGATGAGCTCAGCTACATAGCTGGGTCTAATTTAACATAGATGGGAAAAAAGTTGAATTGGGGGGTGTTTACCGAGTATAGATTACACCACAAGCTCACACTGTCATTCAGGAAATGACATCTGTTACGTACACCTATTGGAATAGGGAACGCAACACCCCGCTGCTAGTAAGCCCCACCCGCAGTCAGAGAACAGGCGTGGAGTCAGAGGTGTGAGGAAAGGACACAAGACTGAGGTACCGTTCAAGGAGGCCGTTTATTTGCCAAAACACGGTAATCAGGGGAAAGGGCTGGACGGAACCAAGTAAAGAAAGTTAAATAAGTCACACCCCTAACTGACACGCCAGCCGGCGCACTAACCAGAAATACGGGGGGTGGTCCGCCCAGGTGATGTATGCCCATGGGCCTCTTGCCTAAGCTCTCCCAAGGCGCTTTCCCCTTCCCCCTAGGAACAGAACAACATACGGGTTAAGTATCTCACAGACTGATATCGAACAAAACTAGGTATAGTACCAGCAACACAGAGCAACACAGAGCAACACAGAGCAACACAGCCACAGAGCAACACAGAGCAACACAGAGCAACACAGAGCAACACAGAGCAACACAGAGCAACACAGAGCAACACAGAGCAACACAGAGCAACACAGAGCCAACAGCTGTGCTCTGACCAAGAGACCCGAGAAGAGACGTGCGGCAGCTTTTATAGGTAGAGGTGCGTGGATCCAGCTGCAGTCACTGATGAGGGGGGGGGGAGGAGCCAATGCTCCAATTAGCGAGGGAACCTAAAAGGGAAACACACACAGACAACCACAAACACAATACTGGGGAATGTAACAACATCATAAATCAACGGAATCCTTGAATGTCAAATGAAAGGAGGAGATGAAGGTGCAGTTTTGCTGTGGGTGAAAGGTGAAGCCTTGTCAGAGGAGACATGTTAAGGGTGTGAGGGCTGGAGAAGGCGTTCGTTCATGTTTAATCCAATCTTTTCTCCTCCACTGACACCCATGAGAGAGGACAGCCAGAGGCACAGGAGAGGAGGATGGAAAAACATGTTGAAATATGAATAGAAGCACTGGTTTGGATTTCAATGTGTGTGTGTTTGTGTGTGTGTGTTTGCATGTGACTTGTTTGTAATGAGCCTGTTTTAACAAATAAGGCTTTTTGTGGATGATGAATATGATGATGGTGGGGATGATGAAGGCCACTGACCTGATGTCTCCCCGCAGGTGTCGTGTGTTCCCCCTGCCTCCGGGGGCGCTGTGTTGGAGACCAGCCAGGAGGGGCCCTGGGCTGTGTGTCTGGACAGCAAGTACAGCCTGGCTCACAAGATACACAGCAAACCCTGCAGGGTCTACTCTCTGGGGTCAGAACAGACACACACAGAAGCACAAACACACATACACACAGACAACTCAATAAGGGAACTCACACAGATACACGTGGTACAAACACACACACACACACATGAGCACCCACATACAGGTCGGAGGGATTGGACCCTTTGATTTCCTCTTCCTCTCTCTGTTGACCCTGGCTGGGCCTGGGCACACGTGGAGGGACCCGGTGTGGGAGGGCTAAAGAGGCTCAGCTGGAGGAGAACAGCTTTTCATTGGAGTGATGAGAGACAGCACAGGTGTACTGGCATGAGGTCAGACGGCGCTGGGAGGCTGTGGGTGGAGAGGGGGGGAGGGAAAGGGGAGGACAAAGATATGAGTGAGGAGAGGAGGGAAGAAAGGGTAGGGGAGCTGGGAGGCAGGAGAGGAGAGGTGTAGGAAGGAGAGGGAAGTAGAAAAGGAGAGGGGGGAAGAAAGGGGAGAAGGAAGGAAGGAGGAGTGGTTGGGGGATTACTCTTCCTTCAGCTGCCAGTCTATTTATGGAGGGTCACAGTTCAAATGAAGTGGTCTGGAGTTGGGATCTGATTTCCTCTGGGTGAATGAATGGTGTTAACTCCCCAACACACACACACACATACACACACACTAACATACACACACACACCCAGAGAAAGACAGACCCTAGACCCCGAACAGGACTTGTTTCCTTGTGAATGATGCATGATACCTTCAGAATGTGCTTATCCGGGGACGACAGCTTTAATGTTAGAGTTGAACCAAACACATGAGTCAGCAGAATTGGCTTCTCTCAACGGGGGCTGAAGACCTTTTTACCACCTAGATATACTGAACCTGTAATTTATACTGAATCATAAAGATCCTGTGGACTGTGAGTTGAAGTAGGTTCCTTCCCTTCTTACTGTAATACCATAACAAATAACTCAGATGAAAAGCTCCAATTCATAAATACATTTAGAAAAAAACATTAGTAAATCATCTGGGACTGTAACATTTTATTTTTCAGAAAAGGTTCTGGATTCGTTTAAAAAAATGCCAGCCCAGAGTTACATCCTCATCCCTCATCCCCCAACCCTGGCCTA